>JAKCPI010014497.1:0-34280 GCA_023213315.1 Euborellia annulipes | reverse complement strand
ACTAAATATTAGAATAAAAAAGTTTTTGCGAGAAATCCATTATTTGGAGATTAATTCCTGGGCACTGTACTCCTTTAAATTTTATTTATAAAGCCCGTCTTACACGAGGACATTTTTCAAGCCAATTCCAATTCCATTTTTCCTGACATACACGAAGATATTTTTATGGAGCCAGAAATGTCGCCAGAAATAGCATGAAAAATGTTCTCGTGTACGACGGGCTTAAAATCATAAAGAAAAATTTGATTTCATTAGATTGCTAGACCTCTAAGGGATAGATTCTTAAACAATTTCTCTTTTGCAGGTTTGTGTTTCCCCAGTGCAATTGTGATCAGTGTTCAGTGCTCAGTGTTAAGTGTTCATCTAGTGCAATCAACTGGTCCAGCTCTACGAGTGCAGAGATGGATCAGCTCTACGAGTGCCAGGCAAGCAGCTTCGAGCGATCGTCAACCCCCTCAGGAGGTAAATATTTTATTCTCTAGACATACACACTTAAATCCAAAAATATATAATTGATGTTTTATTCTAATTTCATTTTTTTCTTTTTTGTTACAGATTCCTGAGGGTCAACAGAACAAAGGTATTATGCATGGTGCAAGAATATTAAAGGGGGTAGATTAGATTAGCTTTTTAGGATGTTCTTTTTTCAGCTGACTCCAAATAGTAAAGAGCCTCTTCCGCCGCGGGATCTCTTCAACATCTTGGTACCCAGTGCTTAAGGTATGCTAAACGAATTCAAATTTAATTGTATTCACTTTTCGATATTTATAATTTAGAAAATTTATTTTCACACCTTAAATGTAGTTTAAAGATTTAAATATAGAGGGGTGGAGGGTGCACCATGCCAACGATCCAACGAGAGGGATTTTTTTATTAACCTGCAGCTTCTTTTCTTAAATATAATAGTGGATAAATCAACGAGAATACTTTCATTTTAGACCTTTGTTGGATATTCGTCGTCGTTGATGTTGTTGTTGCTATTAGTTTCAGGTGTCAACTCTAATCTTTTAGCTAGTTCGTTTTGTTAGAACCCCTTGATTTGTTTCTTTAATTTAGGATCCAAACGGAGAGCTGAAATGAAAGATATTCTCGTTGATTTATTCCATGAACGGTTCATAAGGAGATGCGGTCAGATCTGATAGAAAGATCGAAGCCCAGGTTCCAAGTGTTCTTGTGTTTTGCGAAAAGACGAATTTTGTTGGCGCATTCGGGAGTCTGATATGTTTTTGTATCGTTGAGGGTGGGTTTGAGATGGCTCTATGAGTAAAGCGAGTCAGGGAAGGGTGCAGTTTCTCCAGGTGCCTGGAGGGTCCAAATTGCAATCCTTGAGGCTAGGAACCCGAGGGCTCCACCGATCTGATGGTGGAGACGGGGTTACAAATACTCTCTCTATTCTCTTCGTATTTTGTGTTAGGCTAGGTAGGGTCTCTTCCTGGTTAGCCCCCGCACTCGCTTGCTCGTAATCCAAAAACTCACACTCATTCTCACTGATACGATTTCCTCAGACTCCCGGTTTACGGTAAATATATATATATATATATATTCATCAAATATATATATATATTTTGTATTCGGCAAGCAAGAGATAATTAATTATTTAAAAACCTTCTTGCTGTTCTTTAGGACTTAATTTTCATTTATCACATACACTTTCTGTTGTAAATGAAAAAGTCTTTTTTGGTGTTTATTTTTGATTTAGTGTTTATGAGTGCGAAAAAGTGAGAGAAGAGAGAAAATTTTCAATATTTTTTGGAAAATTAAAGGTAAACAAATAAATTAGAATACTAATTCAAAATTATTATAAATTAACTGATTAGAATTAAGGCTAATTTAAATTTTTTTCAGTTCAGGAATTAATAACACAATTGAGACATTTAAATATTTTCCATAAGTAAATAATTATTGTCGAAAAACTAAAAGATAATTTTTTTGGTGTTTACTTTTAATTAGTGAATATTTGTGTGAGAGAGGAGAGAAAAAATCTCGCAAATGAAAGGTAAATAGTAGGCCTACACTAACTTGATATTTTCATAATTAACTGATTAGAGTTAATACTAATTCAATTTTTTTTTTTTTTTTAGGACTACTCATTTTCAAAAATAAATAATATTTATTTTTGAAGAGCGACGAAAGATGTGCTCACTATACATCTGACTTTATAATAAATATATAAAAAGCAAGCGGTGGAGAAAGTTGTATTTGACTTCACAGCTCATCGATTTTCATTTGCTATTTTCTTTAAACAATGAAGTCACCATTTTAATTTATGCTCTTATTCGGTAATGGAATGTTTTTCCTAGTAGATATTAGAGGAGAAATTGCTGCAAGGTAATTTTTTTAATATTATAGAATTAATATATTATACATTTAAATAATTTCGATTGAATATTATTAGTTATAATAAAAATTTTTTCAGATAACTCTTAGATGATCTTCTAAAATATAAAAAACATGAATGAAATCTCAGAAAATTGACAATTTCGATCCTCAAGCAAAAAAACCGTCCAGAAAAGAATTTATATTATATTTGCCACTCACTCATACATTTTGCAAATTATTTCCTGTGATAAAATTGAAACAAATCGAGAAATGAAGTTGCTGAAGTTGAATTACTTAGAAGAAAAGAAAATTTCATCCACGTAAAAATTCCAATTCAAGAAACTTTTCTATAAATCATTTGGACATCCTTTACTAATAATAAAATTTTTGTGAGTAGCGCCCGGGGCATGATGCCCCCACTGCGCCCTGCCTACATCCAATAAATGGTAGTGCGGAACATAAGAGGAGCCCAGAATGGATTCACTATCTTGTTTAAAATAATAGCATTGTAACTCTTCAGTGAGAGCCCCAATGCTTTTATGTATAGCTTCTGGGTCCTGGCTTTCCCACAGATTCTCTCCTTAGATACTCATTTATTTCTCGGATCCTCACCACCATTGCTCAGATGGAGTAAGCGATTATAACAAATCAGTGGCAACCTATCAGGTGTCATTTTCAAAACCCTGCACAGCCACGCCAAAAATCTTTTAAAAACCAAATAAATAATTCTATGCTGCCGAAACTCCCTACGAATTATATATCCCGGAGTAATGTTGTCCAGAAAGTACAATGATTTTTTTTCGTTGACATATAATACATTTTTTTACAATACTCCTCTAAAATATTCAACAACCTTTGAAGGCCATTTATTCACTGGATTGAACGGCTTTAAAAGAAGATGAAGATAATTTTTTTGGGGGGGCTTGGAAGGAACCTCTACGTGGGTGCCTCCTAGCAACGTTGTCTTAACTAAAAGACTCGGCTAATCCTTCCAAACAACAGCAAAATACTTCAAACAGAATTGTAAAAAGATGAAATTATAAAAAATAAAAATTTTGTAAATTGTTATAAGCTCAGGCATTCCAAAAAAGGACGCTTTATTCCTTTAAAAGTTGAATCGTTTCTTACAAAATGTATATGATCTTATTATAAGAATCTGGTATGACAACCTCAGAACACAACTTTCAATTACCGATGGTAAGAGAAAATTGTGTGCTGGGCGACCATCACACCAGAATTTTTATTACATAATTTCTAGAGGAAACACAAGTAGCAGGATGAGAGACACCATAAATGACCAGACACGGAGGCGATAACTTAAATAAATAAACTCAACCTCGCATCTCTTCTCAATACCTTTTTACTTTCTCGTATAGAATATAAAGAGAAAGTATTTTCTTCTGCTTAATTGAAGGATCATGATGTCATTCGCCGCTCGTGGATTTAGGTGAATGAGATTTTTTGATATATATATATATATAGAAATATACTGTATATATAATTTTGTGTGTGTGTGTGAACAAGATTGCTTAAAAACGCAAGCAGTCAGATCGATGAAATTTTGTATCTACTCTTTACACTAAAATTGTAGATTTCTTTCAACTTTTGGAATTTGAAATAATCAATAAAAAAAAATATTTTCGTTAAATTTGGAAAAAAAATCAAAACAAAATCATACATGTCATTAAAAAACATGTAAATATAAACAGATGTATGATTTTGCTATGATTTTCTTTTTCTTTGTTGATTATTTCAAAAACTATTCACACATTTCAAAAAAATGTTAAAGAATAAAAGTTTTTAAAATGGACTAATTTACCATAATATAACAACAAAATTGAAAATTAAAAAAAAAAACTTATTAGGTAAAGTACTACTTCCAAGTAACGTATTTACCCCAAAAGTTGATAGGAATCTACAATTTTAGTGTAAAGAGTATATACCAAATTTCATCGATCTGACTGCTTTGGTTTTTAAGCAATCGTGTTCACACACACACACACACACCCAGTCGTAATTCCAAAAGAATATACGAGAAAGTTTCGGGGAAGTCATTCAACTTAGGTGAGAAAAAGTAAAAATATTGTATGCCCAGTTATTAATAAATAAATAATAATATAAAAACCTAATTCTAAAAACTGATCTCACTTAATAAACCATGTTATAGATTATTTTTCTATGTATTTCTGAAGTTTAAGCTTTCATAAAATGTTATGATTAATAAAAAAATAAAAATGTAATTTAATTATTAATTTTAAATTAAATATTTAAATTTCTTGAATAAAGAATTTTTAAAACAATGAAATGTATGAATATTTATTATAAATTCTCATTCAGATACAGGTGTACTTTAAGGAAATAATATTTACTAAAATTTATTACAAACTTGATTAAAAATCCTAAGTGACATTGTAATGTTTAAGTTTTAATTGAGATCCACTCTCATCAATTGTTGTTAGGGACTAAATTCCCTTATTCCCTGGGATTCAAATTTCAATCACAGTAGTGCCCTCTATTAGCAACTTTACGAACTATCAACACTTAGGGATCATAGTAGTGACCTCTATTAGCAACTTTACGAATTATAAACACTTCGGGAATGTTCGGCTTTCTTCGGCTATGCGGCGACGATAGCTTCGGCTTGGAAGAAACAATATATAAGAGAGAGAGGCATCATTATTGGGACGGCGGGTGGGTCTCTGTCCTTTGACGCGACAACATCATGAATCAAACAGACATCAACATTACAAATCAACAATACAAGACCTTTCATAACAAATCCCATCAATCACTCTTCAGAATTCTCAATCAAAATTCAGAAAAGAAAGTGACATTAACCTCCCGTCATCTGCAACCACCGACAACCGGTGGGAAACTAATCTCCGAAAGGAATTGCGCTCCCACAACAATACGAGCTCACAGCCGCCGCATGACCGAAAACCGCCGAACCGCCCCGATGATAGCCGAATACCCCAGCTCCCATCACCGCCAATAGATGGCAGCACCGTCCAATCAGAGCAATCATTTCAACAATATATGAGAGAGCAAGCCCACTATAATAACCCTCCCTAAGGAAACCACAATTCCCAGGCAATACCAATCATTATGATTAAATAAAAGAAGTCAAAAATTTATTAAAGAACTTGAGCTTTATTTTTAAATAAAAAACATTCATTATCTTGAGATATATATTATAAAATTTGATATGATATCACATTTAACAGTAAAGAATCTGGTGTGACTGGTCGCACAGCACACAACTTTCTCTTACCCTTCGGTAGGGCTGGACGGTAATGGATTTTCATTACCGACCTCGATAATGAAAAAAAAAAACCGGTTTTTCTCGAAAGTCGGTAAAAATTTTTTACCGCCCGCGGAACCAAAGTTTGCCGCCGCGGAACATTTTTTTTTTTCATTTTTTTTTTCGCGGAACCAAAATTTTTCCCCTCCGGAAAAATATTTTACCTTTTTTTTTTAGAGACGCCAATTTTTTGCCGCCCGCGGAACCGGAATTTGCCGCCGCGGGACCAAAGTTTGCCGCCGCGGAACATTTTTTTTCGCGGAACCAAAATTTTTCCCCCTCCGGAAAAATATTTTACCTTTTTTTTTAGAGACGCCAATTTTTTGCCGCCCGCGGAACAGAAATTTGCCGCCGCGAGACCAAAGTTTGCCGCCGCGGAACATTTTTTTTCGCGGAACCAAAATTTTTCCCGCCCGAAAAAATAGGTTTTTACCGACTTTCGAGAAAAACCGGTTTTTACCGAATTAGAGGTTCGTTACCGCGTTTTCGGTAAAAATTTTTACCGGTTTTTACCGGTAAACCGGTTTACCGTCCAGCCCTACCCTTCGGCAAGAAGAAGTTATGCACTGTGCTTTCACACCAGATTCTTTGTGTCGTCATATACACGGTACATTTGAATTCAAGATGTAAAATTTATAAGTATGGGAAAATATTTATACTTTGTTACCATGTCAATCATTTCTCCTATCTTTCCTATGGAATACAAGAGTAAAGTGGTCTTCAGAAGATCTAAATGGCAAAAATGAGAATATACATTTTAAAGAGCATCTAAAAAATAGTTGATTTATGAATTTAAAAAAAAATCGTTGGAGCGAATTTTGAGAAAATCGAAAAAACTGAAAAAGTACATCAGTAAAGTATTAGTACCTTTTGGTCGATTTTGATTAAAAGCTTCATGTCACGTCCCATGGGGTCCCATTTGTTATATTATGATAAATTACTCTCTTTTAAAAAGTTTTTACGCCTACGGGCTTGGTCTAGTTGGCAGCGTGCCTACCCTCTATACCGAACGTCGCGGGTTCGGACCCCAGGCAGACCGATGATTTTATTTAAGCCATTTGGTCACCAAATAGAAATGCCTGGACGCCCAATAGATATATTAATAATTAACTGTTATAGTCAAAAGTCTTAAATGGCCTAAGTTAGCTGGAGAAAGATTAAAATCAAAATAAAAGACGATTTTTTTGACGATTACAATACTTTCTCTTTATATACTATACGAGAAAGTAAAAGTAATTTGAGGTAAGAGGAAGACACTAGAAATTGAAAAACAAATTTGGATCATTTGTAACAAACTCCTTGAGGCTTTCTCACCCCAAGTGGAACGCAGGGCCGGAACTAGGAGATTTTTTAGGGGGGGGGGGGGGCAAAATTTAATTTGCCGCCCTTTCCTTAAAATTTTCTATACAAAATTCATATAATTTTACCTTTTTTTAGTAAATCTTTCTTTAATTGCCGCCCCCTAATATCTGCCGCCCGGGGCACACGCACCCATTGCCCCCCCTCCCCCCTAGATCCGGCCCCTGGTGAAACGTGTAGCGAGAGGAAGGTGAAAGAGGGTAAATCAATTTGAATGACAAGGCACAATAATATTAGCCTACACGTTTAAAAAAATTAAAAAGATCAAGTTTAATAACAAAAGAACAATTAAATATTTTCGAGATATATATATATATGAATTAGATATTAGTATTCAAAACAAAAAGAACAATCTACATTGCAAAGGAAGCCGGGATTAAATAACCTCGGATAGGAAAAAGATGAGTGAACTAGTCAGTCTTAAAATAATTAATGTAACAGGAGGATGTTGAAAAAGTAAGAAAAGAAGGAAATGCAGCCAGTGTATTTTCTTTATTGATTATCAGCCCACGGCTAACGTTTCGATCCCATGGTTTGGACCATCATCAGAGCTCGGGCTGTGTCAAAAAAAGGCATATATACTTTCCCCGAAACAGGAGGGCCTCATGTGAAATAATATAAACTATTATTATCGTTAAAGTATAAATGGCCCTTCTCGTAGTATGTGAGAGGTACGAGTCGGCTTTCGAAATTGGGAAGGGCCATTACTTTAACGATAATAATAGTTTCTATTATTTCACATGAGGCCCTCCCGTTTCGGGGAAAGTATATATGCCTTTTTTTGACACAGCCCCAGCTCTGATGATGGTCCAAATCGAAACGTTAGCCGTGGGCTGATAATCAATAAAGAAAATACACTGGCTGCATTTCCTTGTTTTCTTACTTCTTTCAAAATAATTAATTTTAGAAAAAAACTATTTCATTTCAGATCTACTCAAAAGATTACATTAGATATCACTTCCAATGATAAATCATTAATCTCGTTTCACGTTGAGTCTTACTCCAAAACACAAACATAACAAATATTATTTACGATAATTGGGGATGCTCGTTTGACAAGGAGAAGAATAATTACAAAAATTATAATTTTTAAGCATATCAGCAGGCAACTCAATTTAACTCAATATGTATATATGGCAGGAGATTAAAAAACTACATTTTTGTAATTCTTCCAATCAAAGAGCATCCTCACACCAATTGTTATTACCATGGGCGTAACTAGGGAGGTCCCGCCCCAAAAAAATGAATCAATATGGGGTCTTCCAGCCCCCACCCCCCAGAGAGGATGACTGGGCCCATGGCTCCCCCAGCCAAATTCCTTAGTTACGCCCATGGTTATTACACAAGGGAACAGTGAGTTTGTTGCTGGAGTATTTCTATTCCTGGGTAATTGGATTCCAAAATTGCCATCAGTTTCACCTCTAGTTTTAGAGAAAATTAAATTTTAATAGAAAATATGCTCTAAAGCGGTTTTAATTTTGAATTATCTAGATTTGTTTAAGACGTTACTTTTTAAAAATATGCAAATAGAGGCAGTAGCGTAACGTTTTTAGCTGGGCCCCCCCGCAAACCTTTATTTCGGGCCCCATTATTAGACCTTACAAAAAATATTTTTAGAATACAGTATATCCCTGAACCCTGAGGGCCCCGGGCCAGGGCCGGAACTAGGAGATTTTTTAGGGGGTGCAAAATTTAATTTGCCGCCCCTCCTTAAAATTTTCTTTACAAAATTCATATGATTTTACCTTTTTTTAGTAAATCTTTCTTTAATTGCCGCCCCCTGATATCTGCCGCCCGGGGCACATGCACCCACTGCCCCCCTCTAGATCCGGCCCTGCCCCGGCTCTTTCAAAGACAAATTTTCATTAATTTTTTTTATCTAAATTTTTCCGTTTTTACCGGAGCCCTGAGGAGATACAGTTTTTAGCCCGGCCCGCCCGTGGGCCCCCAGGTCCGGGGCCCCCCTTGCGGGGTCTGCGGGGGCGTACGTTACGCCACTGAATAGAGGATATATTTTCACTCTAATCGGAGGTGGTTTACTGGTGCAAAGCATTTGAAAAGCTTAGAAAAATCGATTTTTTTTTTCAGTTTTTCAACTTTAAACACCCCTAATTCAATTTTTTCCATCCTGAATTGCAAAAACCATATATTTTATTATATTCTATAATTCTCTAGCTTTTCAAAAATTAGACATTCGTGAAAATCTGTTAATAATTAATGAAATTAGAAACAAAACATTTATCAGTCTGGTAAACTAATTTTAGGCTTTGGAAAGCTAAAGAACTATAGAATATCGTAAAAATATTTTTTTTTTTGCATTCAGGGATGGAAAAAATATATTAGAGGTGTCCAAAGTTAAAAAAAGAACTCACTAGTAGAAGGGATAGGTCGATTCAGTCCAATAAAAATATATAAAGAATAATTTTATATATTTTTTATTATTCTATTCAATCTGTTTGCCAAGCAAAGTGGTAGAAACCGTCAGGTCTGAGACCTGGAGATTGAATAGAATAATAAAAAATATATAAAATTATTCTTTATATATTTTTATTTAGACTGAATTGACCTATCCTTTCTACTAATTAAAAAAAACTGGCGTGTTTTGCACCATTAAATCACCTCCATTTGGACTGAAACTTTATATTTCTATCTAATTTTCATCTATCTGCATATTTTTTAGGGATAGCGCCTTAAAAAAACTCTGATAATACAAAATAAGAGCAGCTTAAGAGCACATTTTTTATAAAAATTTAATTTTTTCTATATCTCTAAAACTAGAAGTGATGGGGCGAAACTGATTACATTTTTGGAATCAGCGCTACCAAAATAACCCGGCGTGATCCCCTGTGTTATTATTGGCATCACTCAGTGAGAACAACACAATAATTAACGATATCCATCTTAAACACAAAATAAATATTTACGATATACAAAACGTATCTAATTTTACGTGCTTTCGTTTGTGGTATTTAAGAGTATTAATATTAGAAAATAATTGATTACAAATATCACATTGATAAGGAGTTGCGCCTGTATGTAATCGCCTATGCGTTATGAGAGAAGATTGATGAGAAAATGATCTCAAACAAACAGCACATTGAAAAGGTTTTTCACCAGAATGAATTCTAAAATGGCTTTGTAGCTGAGCAAAACGTGAAAATTGTTTATAACAAATTTGACATTGAAAACGTTTCTCGCCTGTGTGTATTCGATAATGGGTGGTCAAGTTTGATTTTTGTGTAAATCCTTTGTTACATATATCACATTTAAACTGTCTCTTGAGAATACGACGTTCTTTTTTTCCATTTTGTGGCGTATACTTTCCTAGAAAAAAAAAAAGAAAAATTATTAATTCATCAATTAAAATATATTGGGGAGGGGGGGGGTTAAAGTTTATTATAAAATTTCTCATCTATATATAGATGCTACACAAAGCAATTTATAGCTGTGTTATTATATTATTAATAAGAGGGATATGAAATGAGAGATGCAGCTAAGGTTTTTTCTTTTGTTTTATTTATTCAATTCGCACAGCTGACGTTTCGGTCCCGTGTTTGGACCATCTTCAGAGCTGGCGAAAAGTCATTATGAAAGTGTCATAGTGGATTTTATACATTGTTCAACAAACTCGTATACAAATAAATATATAAACATAAAATTATGTCCCTGATCATCGCATACTGTGTATATATTTATTGTATACGAGTTTGTTCAACTATGTATAAAATCCACAATGACACTTTCATAATGACTTTTCGCCAGCTCTGAAGATGGTCCAAATACGGGACCGAAACGTGAGCTGTGCGAATTGAATAAATAAAACAAAAAAAAAACTCTAGTTGCATCTCTCATTTCATATCCCTCTTATTAATATATATAGATGAAAATATTTATAATATTTACTATTTTTTTTAAATGAATAGGAAAAAAGAATTTTTCAAATTGTCAAAAATCGAAAAAAAAAAAAAAATTAGTAGGCATAAAGATCCCACGCTCGGAAACGCCTGAAAAGTAGTGGAATGAATAGTTGTTTGTTACAAAAAATGATCAGGAAAATCGAAATATGCATGATTTTCAGAAAATGACTAAAATTTTGAAATTTGAAAATGACACAGAAAAATTATTAAAAAAATTAATTTTATTTTTTCTTGAAAACTACACACACAAAAAAAATTTCAAAAAAAAAAAGTTGGAAATTGGACCAGTTTTCTAGAAGTTATAAGCAAAAAACCAAAAATAAGATTTGAACAGATGATCAAAAAAAATCACAAAATTTACCAGGAGGGTTTTTTTAAGGTATATTAAAAAATATCAAAAAAATGGAGGAAATCAAAAATTAAAATTTTTCAAACCGTTCGATTTGGCGTGGAATGAATGCCCCATATATACCAATAGAAATCAAAATTTGAAGGCCAGGAAACCAAAACAAATCGATATTTATTTTATTATTTTATATCAGTTCTTTGGTCGACGATTATTAAATCGTGTTGATTCACACACATCAGTCACCGTTCCGAATTAAGACCGTAGTCAGCCAGTCTCAGTCAAAATAGCCGGAATATTCACATCTACTCGTCAGATTATATTTTGACTGTATTCCGTCATTTTAATTTCTCTTACCTATATATGTTAATATATAGAGAGAAAGTATTGGATTCATGCCAAAATTCTATTTCGATTCGATTTTGATGGATATACACGTTTTGAAGTAACCTGAGACCAAAAAAGTGGTTTTCGCAACATGGTCTGTCTGTGTGTGTGTGTTCAATTTAAAGCATGAAAGAATTGAGCTACGAGGTTGAAATTTTATATTTAAGTTAGACACACAATTCGTTTGTGATCAAATTCGGCCAAAAAGTATTAGTACTTTACTGATGTACTTTTTTCGATTTTCTCAAAATTTGCTCCACAAGATTTTGATTAAAATTCAAAAATCAATTATTTTTTAGATGCTTTTTAAAATGTATATTCTCATTTTTCCCTTGAAATCTTATGAAGACCACATTACTCTTGTACTTAATAGGAAAGATAGGAGAAATGGTGTGACAAGCACAGATGTGTGAATCGACCTTGGCAATTCTTTATTCTTGAGAAAGTATATGACTAGTGATCAAAATATAAACATCTTTTTGTTTTGTTTCCCTGAAAATCTATTCACTTGTTGATTCTATAGGTACATATATATATATTTACCTTTTATCTTGGACAATTGCAATTTTATTTTAAATAAACTATTAACAATATTTGGAGAACATTTCTTCTGATGTTTAGAGAGGAAATATAAATTTATAAAATTTGTTTTACAAAATTTACAAGTAAAAACCGGACCTGAAAAAGAAAATTCAATTAAATAATATACTTAAATAAAAATAACAATTATATTATTATTAGGAGAATTTTTAATTATAGACCACATTTTTGTACAGTATTTATATATTTTTAATAAATATTTAATACAAAAATGTGGTCTATAATTAAAAATTCTCCTAATAATAATATTTCAAACCACAAAAGCTTTAATAAACAATTATATTTATTTTCAACCGAGGATTCAAAGCAATAATTTATGTTTTAAACACTCACACTTTTTTTCTCATTCACACCCACACTCACACACATATTCACAGTCTTTTCGGCAACTCAGGCCATATAAGACTTTTGACGATAACCGTTGATTAATTAATATATATATTTGGGATCCAGGCATTCTTATTTAAGCCATTTGTTATCCAAATAAAATCATAGGATTGCCTGGGATCCGAACCCGCGACCCTTGGTATACATTACCAGCACGCTAATTCCTACACCAAGCCCGAGGGCAATTTATATTTTCACCCTTTAGGCTGCTGAGCTCCTCAGTTCTTCTAGAGGTTTTTATTATAATCACTTGTTGGATAGTATAAGCCTACTCACATTATAAACTATGATAATTTTTCAAAATTTTAATCTCATTTTTTAATTATATGAAAGATTGATTGACTTTTAATCTCATATTTGGATATTTTATACACAATAGAGAATCCTTAATAAATATAAAATTTCCTAAGGATTGGAAAATTTTTTTTTAAATGTGTAAAAAATTCAAAAGGGGGCTTTTGAATCGATATTTACATGCAAATCCCCATAGGGATTTAACATTGGTTCTATGGAAGGAAGAGCCGGAAAATTGAATTTTAAAAATATGAAATACTACACCAGTAAAGTGTACTTCAAATAATTTTAACGAAAAATTTTACTGATATACTTTTTAAAGGGTATATTAAAAAATAGTTGATTTATGAATTTTAAACAAAATCGTTTGAGCGAATTTTGAGAAAATCGAAAAAAAACTGAAAAAGTACATCAGTAAAGTACTAGTACTTTTTGGCCGATTTTGTTGAAAAGCTAATTTTCACGACTTAGGTGGGTGCCGAACTTAAATATAAAATTTCAAACTCCGGGCTCATTTCCTTCATTCTTTAAAATGTCCATACAGACACAGAGACGGACCCAATTTTTGACTCAGGGGACCTCAAAATATGTATTTCCATCAAAATCTCACATCGAATTTTGACACGATCTCAATACTTTCTATATAGGGTAAGAGAAAGTAAAAATAGCAATATTATTGTTTAAAACTCATGTCTGTCACTTATTTGAATATCATATCACTATTATTAATTATTGAAAAGGGAAGAACTGTCAAATGTCAGTGCCCAAATGTCAAAACCCAAATTATACTAAATTTTAATTAGAAATTTTTTGAAATTTAAAAGATAATCCGACTTCTTAATAGAAATGGATGAAACTTTTTGACCAGACTGTAGAATCCAACCAACTCGATTTCGTCACAAGCACGCCCAATTTTTTATTACCATGTTTATTACCCCAAGAATTCCTAGAATAGCTGGATTCTTGGAAAATCCATTAAAATATTATTCGTTCGAAATAAGGTGGTTTCTAATCAATTTTAAATATTGTGTAAAAATTTAAATATCTATTTATTTAAATATTATTAATTTAAATAAAGAAATTATAAAATAATTAACATTACAATTGATGAGGTTATTTAATTACCAATATGAATTGGATATTTGGTTTCTTCAACAAATTCTTCAGGAATATACACATCTTCAATTTTAATTGACATATTGTATTTCGTTAATTAAAGATTAAATAAAATTTCATTAATTGAATTAAAATAACTCAAGTTCAAACACAATCAAATAAAACAAATGCCGCAGAATTAGAGAACAATGACACTCTTTGAACAAATAAACAATTTAATTGAAAGTTAAAATACTAGCGCATTCTAGTGACTGCCAAGGTAACTAAGTTTAATGGCGTTACCATGGTAACCATGCAACCAACCAAATTTTTGAATTGATTAATGCAATTAAACCACAAAATCTTTATCCATATATTTAATTCTTGAATTTTTTCAAATTTCAAATCATTAATCCTTAAATATAATTTTTGAGTATCTGAATTGGTAAAGTGGTCAATAATAATATTTTTTTCCATCCTCATTTTACCAAACCTTTCGAGTTCAAATCCATCTTCTGCACTTTTTTTCTCATTTTTATTATTATCAATTGCTTTTTATTTTTAATACTAACTTATACTTTTGTAAGAAATTGAAATAAATAAAAAAATCAAATAATATAAATTCAAAAACCTTTTAATAAAATGTAAAAACTTGTTTTTTCTAATTGTTAACTGCTAATTCGCTGATTTCTCTTATTTATTTATCGACGTTCCACATGCTGATTTTTCAAGGCTACCAGAATTTCCTCCGTTCTTGCTCCATTCTCCTCAAATAAATAATTACTGCAAAATTTGTTAATCAAATCTACAAATCTTTTTAAATGAAAAGGTCTTAAAACATTTTCAACTAGATATTATTAAAAACGTCAAGAAATTTTCATATTAATTTTAAAATCTAAATAAATATTTACAATGATTTCACTGATGATATACTTAGCGAAGAGTTTTAAATCTAACTCATACATCATATAATTAATACAGTCAGTTATTGAACATTAATATCAGTATAAACCAAAGAATTCACCGTTGGCACTAGTTGAAACATCTTTAAAATTAATTAAATTATCATCTAATTATAAATTGATAAATAACACAAGTTTAAGTTTTAGCTTATGCACATTTCGACATTCATACGTCATCTTAAGAGCTATGACACAAACTGACAGTTTGTGTCATAGCTCAGAAAATAACTGTCAATTTGTGTCATAGCTCTGAAGATGACATTCATACGTCATCTTAAGAGCTATGACACAAACTGACAGTCAGTTTGTGTCATAGCTCAGAAAATAACTGTCAATTTGCGTCATAGCTCTGAAGATGACGTATTAACGTCGAAATGCGTATAAGCTAAAATAAAATTCTTTTGAAACTTAACCTTGTGTCATTTATATATCTATAATTAGATGAAAATTTAATTAAAAATTAATATCAGATTCAAATGAAAACTTTTTATCATTTTTCCACTTCTCATATAGGCCTATAATAATATTTTCAAACATTATTCGAACCTTGCATGGTTTCGTTTGTGGTTTTTAAGAATAGTAATATTTGAAAATTGTTCATTACAAAGATCGCATTGGTAAGGAGTTTCGCCGGTATGAAGTCGCACATGAGTTTTGAGTGTGGATGAATGAGAAAATTCTCTCTTACACACATTGCATTGATAAGGTTTTTCACCGGAATGGATTCTAAAATGGCTTTTTAGATGGGAGGCTCGAGAAAACTGTTTCTTACAGATATCACAGTGAAAAGGTTTTTCACCAGTATGTTTTCGCATATGAGATTTTAAATCATGAAAAGTGGCAAATTGTTTGGGACATTGATCACAGTAAAAGAGCTTCTCACCTGTATGGATTAAATTATGTCTTTTGAGGGATGAACTTTGAGAAAATTGTTTCTGACAAATTTGGCATTGATACGGTTTTTCGCCGGAGTGTATTCGGAAATGAATTTCTAGATTATAGTGTGCAGCAAATTGTTTCATACATATTTCACACTGATATGGTTTTTCGCCGTTATGTACACGCACATGGTCATTGAATTTATTTTCTTCTGAAAAACTTTTATGACATATATTACATTGAAAAGCTTTATCGCCGGAGTGAACTTTCATATGAGTTTTTAAGGTAGTTGGATGAGAAAAATCTTTTTTGCATATTTCACATTGATATGGTCTTTCACCGGAATGGGTTCGCAAATGACTCTTCAGATGGCATTGTCGAGAGAATTGTTTATTGCATGTATCGCATTGAAAAGGTTTCTCACCGGTATGACTTCGCCAATGGTCTTTGAGTTGATTGTGTTGTGAAAATTGTTTTTGACAGATTTCACATTGATAAGGTTTTTCGCCTGTATGAATTCTTAAATGCGCTTTGAGTGTTGATGGATCTGCAAATTGTTTTTTACACACGTCACACGGATAAGGTTTTTCACCGGTATGGATTAGCATATGTCTTTTAAGGCTAGAACCCATTGAAAATTTATTTTTACATATATCACATTGGTATGGTTTTTCGCCTGTGTGTATGCGCATATGGACTTTTAAATGAGCAATTTTAGCAAAGTTTTTCTTGCAAATATCACATGTAAATACTTTTTCATCCGTTGTATTAGATTTAATATCATTTTTTTCCGGCTCTTCCATATCATTTTCTAAACAAAAAAAAATTTATTAAAATGTATATATTATTAATTAATGAATATTTACCTTTTTTCTTGAGGGATTCAGTTTTATTTTTTTCAAGAGAATTAATATTGTTTCCAATACATTTGATATGATGTTTGGAGAGAAAGAACAAGTTAATAAAATTTGTTCTACACATCAAACAAGGAAAGACGGGACCTGAAAAATTATAATATTTAGGCTGAGGCTTGTGAAAGAAATAGCAGTTGTGATTTGGCAATTAATTGTTATTTCTAGTTAATAATCAACAGAGAACTGATTGTTTTTCCATTAAAATAGGTCTAATTTATTTAAAATACAACGTTTAACCTTCTGAGGTCTTCTTTAGGTTAATTCAGATATAATCTAGAGATTTACATTCTGTAGTGTTCAGATATTTCAATTATATCTGAACAAGCTCTCAGAATGAACCGCCGATACATTGATCTTATACAAAAAAAAAACACAGAAATCATGAATTTTTATTTAATAACAATAGACCGAAAGTTAAAGATTTCTGGCATTAATAGATCAAAAAACTGAATTAGAAATATCGAAATATACCAAAAAATGTGAGCCCTTGAATGATTACTCTTTACAAAATATAAAGAGAATTAAATAATATTAATAGGTTGATCTCGTTACCTATTTTAATAAAGTGATTCTATCTATTCTTCCCCTAAATTTCTCAAACTTATTTGGAAGGACATGTGGGTCTTTTCCAAATTATCAGTCCTGATTTTTATGATAATTTTTTTATAAAAGTATGACTTTTCCACAACAATGAATAAGCTTTTTAATCATCATTAACTGAAACAATTATACTTTTATGAACAGATGGCCTATGGCTCCTGGTTAAATGAATAAATAAATATTAATAATTAAAAATATTTTATTTTGATCTATCATAAAGTTGACTAGTGATGTATTAAGGATGGTATCTTATAAGTTGGGGATTTCTTAAAGTTCTGACAATGTTGATCTCTTACTTATCTCCAACCTATCAATCTTGGAAACAAGAAGAACTTGCCAAGATTTTATATTTGTATATAAGCTCGTAAATAGTCAAATTGACTGTGCATTCCTATTGTCTGAGCTGAATTTCTACGTTCCTCGTTATTTGCATAGAGTTCACAATATCTTTCAGATTAGACATGTGTCATCCAATTATCTAGTGTATACGGGCCTTATTCACCTTCAAAGAGTTGTTAATGACCTGACCAGACAATTCCCGGACCTGTTTATAACTCCCCTTAACAGGATTCGGGCAATTTTGTCATAATCAACTAATTGTCACACACTTGTATTTTAATTTGTATACTTTATCTACCCACTCATTTTTGTAAACAATTTTTGTAATTGAATATTGATTTGAATTTATGGGCTTTGCCCGTTTGTAATAATAAATAAATAAATGGCTCATATAAACCTATAATGATTAGTTAGTTAATCGAAAATACTTTATGGTAAAATGTCATGCATGAGTGAGTGATTCGATAAAATAAGAAATAAAATTTCCCTTTTGTAGATTACCATTTAATTTTATATTATAAATATGAAATATATTCAAATCTTTTGATAAAGCCAGGATAATTGTGAAATAATGAAATGTCAAATAAAATGAAGGTTAAAAAATTAATTACCTATATGAATTGGAAATTTAGGCTCTTCAATCAATTCTTTGGTAATATTCTCCTCTCCAATAACAAGTGACATTGTAAATATATTTAATTTGATATTTTTTTCATGAATAAAATTGATAAATTTAAATATTCATTTAAGTACCTCCCTGGTAAAATGACAAGACATCATAAACGGGTTAAAGACAGTAGCGCAACTAGCGGCTTTAGCGGAAATTATTAAGCGGGAAATAAAATATATATTCTACATATATATTAATATTATGATTTTAATAATACAAAAGTTCTTAATTAATCCTAATTTGTATACGGATCTAAGATATAATAAATAATACTCAGTTCTGCGACGAAATACGACCGTATTTTTGAAAAAAACTCGTCTATTCGGAAAAAACACAAAAATTGCGATAGCGGCCAAACGATTGAGAATTGGACCGTAGTGAAGAGGGCTTTTTTGTTGTTTCGAGGTGTAAAATCACCTCCCTGAGTTTGTCGACCCCATCGTGTTACAACCTGTATATAAGCTAATATACATTTATGATTATTATGATGACGGGAGACTGGTATATTCGGGCCCACCTGAGGATTCGCCGAGCTTGAGCGCTTTATATTCCAAAATAAAAAGCATTACTTTCTTTAACTAAATGTTTATTTTCTTTGCATATTTAAAAAAAAATACAATATTGTACATTACAGGCTCGAATGTCCTTTAATAAGAAATTTTTTATATATTCTTCTCTCCTAAAAAAAAATGTATAAATTTAGATTTTATTTTATAGCTTATGAAATATGAATTAATTATAAATGGGACGAATCTTAAAGGGATAAACGTTAGGTGTCTATGTGAAAATGAAAAGTTTAAAAAAAATGTAAAAAACTTCTAAGAGGAATTATAAATTTGTTGGTAGTGGGCGGATTGGCAAGTCTGGTAAAAATCATAGTATATTACATTTTTATTTGAAAAACTTTTTTTTAAGGCTAAACGCACACCAATTGAGCAAAAACGTTTTCGGACAAAACGTTTTCCTCAATGCCAACGCAAACCGATCGAGCAAAAACGTTTTCGGACAAAACGTTTTGTCCAAGAGCAAAATGTTTTGCTCAATGCCAACGCAGACCGATTGAGCAAAACGCTCAATGGCAAAACATTTTGTTCAATGCTAACGCACACTGACGCACGTTTTCGGACAAAACGTTTTGTCTAAGAGCGAAACGTTTTGCTCAATACCAACGCAGACCGATTGAGCAAAACGCTCAATGGTAAAACATTTTGTTCAATGATGTCGAATCATGCTCAATAGTGTTTTGACTCCTCGGTGTGCGTTGACCCATAGAAAAGCATTGAAAAAACAGTTTTAGGCACGATTAGTCAAAATCGTTTTGTCCGAAAATCTTTTTGCGTTCAAAGATCTTTTTTCGGCATCTAAGGCCATTTATACCCCATCCCTATTAATTTCAAATGATTTGTAATCAATTCAAATGAAATAAATTTTTCTCGCTTGGGAGGGGAAGCTAGCCCGGAACCCCGACGCGAGAAGCTAGTGTCTTCTCACTGAGCCACGGCCCCGGGCAAGCAAAAACATAATCCAGTATATTTCTATACTTATTCTGTGTTTATACAATATATATTTCAATATTTTATTCTCTCAGAAAGTTTGAATTATTTGCGACAAGCTGGAATCGAACCCGAGTCATGTTGAGACTTCAAATCCGTAATCCACTTGTCTCTTCATTATTCAAGATATTATGTATCCGATGATATGAGAACTATCTATCTACATTAAAGCGAATCACTTCTACCCCGATACCGATAATTTATCAGACTTTTCAATCTAACCTTGTAGATAGAAATATATTTACCTTGAAGAATAAATATTTCCTCCATATAAATATTTTCTTTTTCTCATCTCTTTTAGATTAGATTTGTTTTTAAATGGTATTGTAAATGATTTTTTTATGTTACTGTATATTTATTATTATATATATATATATACATATTTGGTTGCCTTATAAAACAAGATTACCTGAAAAAAATTTTAATTCATAATTATTTCGATAAAATACAATACATTTAAAAATTTTACAATACTCGAAGAACAGATGTAATTATTTTTATTGAGGAGAATAAAAGAATAAAAAATTTTTAAAGTTACGGATTGAATTTAGTTATAAAAACAAAGTATTATCCACATGCCAATGGATCGAAATAGCGAACATTTTGACGTTCTGCAACTTTTCGCACAGACGTTTCTGCGGCTTCAAAATGTCCGCTATTTGGTCTCGAGGCTATGAGGGTATTGATGCGCTTATATATTTTAAATGGTTAGTTATTTTTTGATTTCGAACAAAATTGTTAATTAAATAAAGACTCATACAATCCAGCTTACCGAAGAAAATGAATTATTTTAAAGTTTCTTTCAAAAGTCCTCTCTATTGTCACTAATCCAGAGCAGGAGAGAATAGATGTGCGGGCAAGGCAACTGCGGATCTACGGGGAGGTCGATCCCCCTCCCCCTAAAATGAGTTTTTTTTGTGAATTTAAGTACCTATAGTAATAGTGTCCCAACTTTTAGACTGTACCGAATTTTCACTCTGAGTTTAGAGCTACAATTCGGCATAAGATCCAGCTTCAGCTACCCCGCCGATATAGTTGGGGACAGCGAAGGCAGTAACATCCGCCTTGATTTGAACGAGCTCAGTAATGGAACAGATTAAACTCGTAAATCAGGAACCAGAATAACTGCATATTAGAGTTTCCTCAGTGCATATGCAAGTGTGGGCCCCCAATTTGGAGAGGATCGCTCCTTCCACCGCAGCCACATTGCGGCCCAGCACCTCTAAATACAGTATTTTTCTTTTAAACTAAAGATAACACTACCCTCCGCTCTGAAGATTAGTGGCATTAATAGCACTAGTCCAGAGGACAGTCCTAATGCTACCATCTTCTTTCGGTCAACTGGACGAGAGCCGTTCTTTACAATGACGTAACTGGTTTGTTATACTTACCTATTTATTATATCTTTTGAAGAATATCCTTCCCTTTTCCCAATAAATCTTGAAATACATTTTTTTTAACGCAATATATGATAATGTATCGACTCCGAATAAAAAGAAATGCCCATTTCCTGAAAGGCTTTCTTTGATCACCACCCATTTAGATGTATCTAGAGTTGGATTTTGTTTTTTAATACGTTCTAAAATTGCTTCAATATCTAGGAGAGTAGGAATCCAAACTTTGAATTTAACATACTTGGCGAGATGTTTTGTGATAATTGCGCATATTCTCGTTCCTTCCCAAACATCTTTAATTCCTTTAACAGTCTTTTTCAGCCATATCACAGATTCTTCATTAGCACATTTTACCCACACGACACCTTCGTCGTATTTGGTGATATATAATTCAGGGAATACGTTCTTCCTCTTAGCTGCATTTTTTTCAGCCTCCAGCCATTCTTTTAACAAATCCGCTTGTATTTCAGACAAACACTCTTCAGGATGGTTTACCGGTATTATAGCCAACAGGAGATCTGATTCATCAATTGGTTCCTTCTTTGGTTCCACCTGTGGCAGTACCTTTGAGGGAGAGGGTGTTGGTAAAACAGAATCCTTATTTTGCTGTGTTGTTGGAGGAGGCATTGTGTCTGTTCTTGTCAACGCCTTTGTGATTTCAGGTTCCTTAGCCCATTCCTTATATTGTTGATTCAGGGAGTCAGATGATGTACTTGTTTCGGGTATTGTGATTTCAGGTCCTTTAGAATAAACTATCTTTGGTTTTGTAAATTGATCAATAGAGCGTGCGAATGATGTTTTGTTTGTGTTTTTCTCGTTTTCCATCACGTTGAGTTTTTGGACAGTTTGAGGATTGGCTTGTTGAATTCCTTGTGTATCCACGAAAAAGCCTTCTTGCATTCTTCTTCTTAACCTTCTCTGGGCCTTCGAGGTTCTTTTACGTTTTGATGAATTGACCAGTGAAACATCAACTTTAGGAGGAGGTTTAATAATCGCAGCTTGGTGGACAACCCTTTGTGGAAGAGATGGATTCAATTGTTTTTGGTCTGGCTTGGCTTGTTTGAATCCCCCTTGAGGAAGTGTTTTATTGAAGATCATTTGTTTATTGATTAAGTCTGCCGAGGCTTGAGGTGGAATAATATTGGTGATCATTTGGTTATTGATTAAGTCTGGCTTTGGCCCCATTAGAGGAGGAATCGTATTGGCGACCAATTGTTGTTTGTAAAAGTCTGCCATGGCTTGACTATAACCCACTTTGGAAGAAAGCATATAATTGATCATTGTTTTTGCGTATAACTCTGCCCTGGCTTTGTTATATTCGTCTTGAGGAAGAGTTTTATTGGTGATGTTGGATTGGTTGCATCCTCCTTGAGTTTTATTGGGGGTCGGCAGTGCTTGGTTGTGCCCATCTTGAGAAAGAATTGTTTTGGTTTGTTTTTTGTTTAAGTCTGCCATGGCTTGGTTGTTTCTCCCTTTATTGTTGATGGGTTGGTTGCACCTCCCTTTATGTGCTTGGTTGTGCCTATCTTGAGAAAGTATTGTATTGGTTTGTTTTTTGTTTAAGTCTGCTATGGCTTGGTTGTTTCTCTCTTTATTGGTGATGGATGGGTTGCACCTCGTTTGAGTTTTATTGGTGGTTGGCATGGCTTGGTTTTTTCCCCCTTGAAGAGGAGTTTTAATGTTGATTGTGATGGGTTGGTTAGATCTCCCTTGAGTTTTATTGGTGGTCGGCAGGGCTTTGTTGTACCCACCTTGAGGAACAATACTAGTTTTGGGAATCATTTGTTTTTCTGCAGCCGAGGTTCCTTGGATTTTATTTAGAAGTGACCTAAAAATAAAATTTTTATATTATATTTCGACCGTAGTCTCTCTTTGAACATTTATTTAAATTAAAATATACAAATAAAACATTGTCAAGGAAAAGTTGGAAAAGCAGAGATTGGCAGTCAAATTTTTTCTTTAAATATTTTATTGGGCCGGCGTTTCGGTCTCGATAGAGGCCCTCTTCCACGTTTCATTCTCGATAGAAGTCATCCTCAGAAAAACACAAGCAATCGGCCATTTATTGAATTCTTTTTGACGTGACAACGTCTTACAATGCATATATAGTGGACGGGTAGGGAGGCATGCACAAACAACAACATTTCGGCAATATTGACGCAATATTCCTGCAAGTTACAAAGAGGCGGACATAGGAATATTGCAGCAATGCTGCTGCAATATTCCCTAAAAGGTTAGCTTGGAATATTGCCGCTGCAATATTGTTAATATTTTGCAAGATTTGCAATATTGGCAATATATGCAAGATTTGCAATATTTCAAGCCGCCTGTCTGCGTTATTAAAATTTAATAGTATTTTATTTTAAAAAAAAGTACTCCGCGAATACATACTCCATGATCCAACAACGTATAAAAGTAGTCAAACTATTTTAGGTTCTTGTTAAAAAAAGATCTAATCTTATAATGAAAATTAGAATAGAGGGAATCAGCCAAATTGGAAAATTTGCCAATTTGGCTGATATCTTCATCCCTCTATTTATAATCACATCACAGCCACAACTTCAAGCAATCTAAATGAAAGCATTATATTAAAAAATATACACCTATCCTCATTTATAAAACTTGACACACCACATTCTTACTTAATTATACAGAATACCCAAAGAACTTCCTGATTTTAAAATTAAATGACTTACCTTGAGGAGGTGGTGAAGTGTGCCCCCCCCCCCCCTCATTTCTTTCAAACAATTTAAGAGACTTATTAATTATCAAGCCTTTTACAGAATAAAGTAAATAATTAGTCTTATATAAATAGTTAATTACCTGTAAACGTCGTCATATCTTTGAGCGAGACTTTCTTCTTCATAATCATTTAAAAGGAACTTGCTTTTATATGGTGATCGAGAATTTTCTCTTTCTGGGAAATGATCGGATATTCTAAAATAATATATTTATTATTTAGTATTAATTTGTATATAAGAACCAAATTTAATAATTCTTTTACCTGAAATCTGATTGGTCGTCTCTTGGAGAAGAGAGTAAATCACTTTTTTCTTGATAGCTAAAAGAGAAAAAATATCTTAATATTGGTCATATATATATATATATATATTTTATAAATAAAATTGCAATAGGGGTCAGGGATTCGCTTTCCGTTTCTAGCGAGAATTTATTTCAAATAAATTGGCTTCCTGAGTCGGGGTCTAAATGTCGTCAGATGCGAAAAATAAATTTAATTTAGAAGATAATTGACATGGCCGGCGAAAGTTTTGTATATTATTAATAATTCACCTCTTTTTTCATCTAAAAAATAATTGATTTTCGAATTTTAAACAAAATCGTTAGAGCGAATTTTGAGAAAATCGAAAAAAAAGTACATCAGTAAAGTACTAGTACTCTTTGGCCGATTTTGTTCAAAAGCTTATTTTCACGGTCCAGGGGTGTACCTTATTTCAATATAAAATTTCAACCTCCTAGCTCTTTTCGTTCTTGAGATATTTTGTTCATAGACAGACAGACATGCACATCGACAGACCATGTTGCGAAAACCGTTTTTTTTGATTCAGGGGACCTCAAAACGTGTATATCCATCAAAATCTCGACATCGAATTTTAGACATGAATCCAATACTTTCTCTCTATTACTAAATATAGAGGTAAGAGAAAGTAAAAATGGTTTTTACTACAATATAAATACAAAAGTAAAATCAGCATTAATTCAATATTATATATTGTCTAAATTGTAAAATAATTATTGGAAATAAAGTAAAAAAAAAATTCGTTCAAAATCAGGAAAAAGACCATGTCACGTTAAAAGACCAGCGGCTGTGTAGACGACAGAGCCAACAATCCCCCCCCCCACAAAAACATAAACCAAAAAACACTACACCATCCCCTCCCCCCCCCCCCCCCTTCTCCCCCCACAAACACCCCCCCACCCCAAACCCCCCAACCCCCCCCAAACCCACAAAACCACCCCCCACCCCCCCCCCCCCCCCCCCCCCCCCCCCCCACCAAAACACAACAAAACCACACCACCATCCCCCCCCCCCCCCCCCCCCCGCCCCCCCCGCGCCCCGCACCCCCCCCCCCCCCCCCCCCCCCCCCCCCCACCCCCCAAACCCCCAACCCAAACTCCCACCCCCCCCCACCCCCTCAGCGCTCCCCCCCTTCCCGCTCCTCCTATTCCCCTTTTTTTCTTTTTTTTTCCTGGTGACTGGGGGCCAGGGGCAGTCAACGGCTGAGAACCCAAGTGAACCAAAAAAAAAAAAAAAAAAAAAAAAAAAAATCGAATTTTAAATCATTTCATTTACCTGGAATCCTGAACTTGATCCCAACGAGAAGTACGTTTTTTTTTACACCTAAAAAAAAAAATTTGTTATTAATATACTGTATTTGTTTAATGTTACAAGTTTTTTTTTTTTTTTTTTTTAGTTTTTTTAGAATTTTGTCCAAACATATCTATTTTAAATTTTAAGGTGCAATGCCCGCAACCTGGAGCCCCTTGCTTTCCTTCGGCGGGGAATGATAGGCTAAAATCACTCTTGGAAAATTCTCTACCCATTAAAAAAGATCTCCATCCAGTATTTTAGAAACAGGACAAACAAACATTCATTTTTACATACTATATACCGGTATATATATAGTGAGGTGATGGCAGAATAATTGCGTATAGTCGCGTCCTTCCGCAGACTACCAATTGTCTTGAGGAAGGAACGTCCGAAACGTCAGCAAATGAAATAAAAAAATTGAATAAAATCACATCTTTTCAGGCCTTTCCGGTCTTGGGGGTTTTTTCAAAATTTAAACGGATGATCAAAAAAATCTCAAAATTTACCAGTAGGGGTTTTTTAAGTACTAAAAAATATCAAAAAATTAAGGAAATCAAAAATTAAAAACGGTTCGATTTGGCGTGCAATGCCCCATATATATTTATGTATAACATAAACAAAATGACAACTCTGTCTCTGGAGTATATAAGGCTACTTTCCCTAAAATATTATTTGTCTATTCACTCATGCATATTTATAAGTCACCCTAATCAGCTAAAATTATTCATCTCATAATTTTAACCTGATTGAATACACCAGTGTTTCTTGAAACTAAATATACTCTAGTTAAATAGTTTTAGAGACCTAATCATTTGAATTAGGTATAATCAATAAAAGCCTCGAATTGGACTTGCCGAGTCATAAACTAACAAACATTGATGTCTTCATCAACAGTAAAAAAAAAATATTCGTAAAAAATGTTAAATAGAATTAGTTCATTTACGTGGATTCGAAATCTGGAAGATCATTTCTTGAAGAACCAACTTCATAATTACGTTGTTCTTCATACCTAAAAAAAAAATAAATATATTTATAACTGTTTGATAACTACAGTAGTTTTAGGTGCATACTTTGTAGCGTAATCAAAATTATATCTCTCAGTGCGTTTAATTATAAAAACTTCAATTAGTGGTTTCTTGTTGAAGAAGGAAATGGGAACACAACTCAGTATACTTTCATGAAAATCAGGGGGGATTTTCATGGAAGAGGCCCCCTCCGGATTAACGGAGTAACCCTCACAAAGTATCCTTTTTGATAATATGCTAATTTTTGATAATAGATAATAGAAGAAAATGTAGATGGCGCTGAAGTTTGTGTCTAGGTTCATAGAAATGACTGAAGATGGCGCTTACGAAATTGTATATACCGGTAAAATCCCCGTAACGGTCCCTTAGAGGTTAGTTCACTTAAGTTGGAGCATGGGCACAGTACTTGAAAACGACTCCAGAATAAGCAGTCGAAACGTTGTACAGTATTTATATATTTAATAAATAATACAAAATGAAGTCTATAATTAAAAAATAATAATAATACAAACCACAAAAGCCTAAATAAACACAATATGATAATAATAAAAAGAAAATACTCTAAATTTATTTGAACACATTGCTTTAAAGTTCATGTCGGAAAATGGAGAAGAAACCATCTTATGAAGTTTCCATTTCAACGATACCAAAAAATTTGCAAATAGGTATATCTATTTTATATATCTATCTATTTTTGAATATTTATTGTCAATTATCTTACCTTAAATCTTCATCTAAAAATTTATTAGCTTGATGTAGATAATTATTCATTTTTTCATAGTCATTTGGGGACCTTACGTGACGAGAGTAATTACTTCTTTCATCGTAGTCCACCGATTTCCTAAAAAATGAAAATATATAGGTATATATATACTATATTTCTATCAAAAGTCAAATCTTTTACCTTAAATCTTCATCTAAAAATGTATTAGCTTGAAGAAGATAATTAGTTCTTTCATCGTGGTCTTTAGGTACCCTAAAAAATAATAATATTTGAATTATTTATTATTAACTTATCGTGGATGAGTTTGTAGCTATAAGTAATATACATATATATTATTGTTTGAGTAGCGAGGATGACGGATGTAACCAATAAAACAGGAATTCTCTAATTAAATGACTGCATCCTCGCTACTCCAACAATAATTATGAACTTATTTTTGCAGAATTATTATGTTTAGAAATATTTGTTAGAGTAAATTCCAACTGTTAGGTCCAGCGTATTTTAAGGGGCAGGTGTGTGGGATAATTTGGAGGAGAATCGGGATTGCAGAGCAGAACAGCTCAGCTAGATGTGAGGTTAATATAAATTATATAATAACTTTACCTTCTTTCGTCTTCTAAATCACTTCTGTATGAGTCCAATTTATTTCTTTCTTCAAAACGTGAATTTCTTTCATCAAAACGTGAATTTCTTCCATCGAAACGTGAATTTTTTTCGTCGAAACGTGAACTTCTTTCATCAAAACGTGAATTTTTTTCATCAACACGTGAACTTCTTTCATCAAAACGTGAACTTTTTCATCAATACGTGAACTTCTTTCATCAAAACGTGAATTTCTTTCATCAAAACGTGAAGTTTTTTCGTCAAAGAGTGAATTTCTTTCAACAAAACGTGAATTTCTTTCATCAAAACGATTTTGTGATTTTCTTTGATCAAAACAATTTTGTGTATCTTTTTCTTTGAAACGATTTTGTGAATCTATTTCTTCAAAACGATTTTGTGAATTTATTTCTTCAAAACGATTATGTGAATCTATTTCTTCAAAACGATTTTCTGAATCTATTTCTTCAAAACGATTTTGTGAATCTATTTCGTCAAAACGATTATGTGAAACTCTTTCATCAAAACATGAATCTCTTTCTTCAAAACAATTTTTGGAATTTCTTTCTTCAAAGCGATTCTGTGACCTAAAAAAAATATAATTATTCAAATGCTTTTTAAATGGAATATTAGCTATATATATATATATATATATATATATATATATATATATATGTTCTGGAAGGTTTCCGCGACCGGATGTATGTGAACATAAGTTTTCCCGGGTTAAGTCTCGTGTGATGTTGAGATTTACTCGACATCACAAGCGACTTAACCCGAGAAAACTATCTTCATATATATATACAGTATATCAGGCCAGCTGCCACGATAGAGGAAGCCAAAAGAAGAGATAAATGAGGGCTTACAAAAATCATATACTACAGATCTATTTTTTTTCGCCTCCCTAAACAAAGGCTTGACCTAAAGGTCATTTCATTCAGCCAACCATATCAAGTGATAATAACTGTGATGCATATCTAAACAATTAACAAAATTAAATAATTTGATCAAATGGTGGATGTAGTCCAAATTAAAACAATTAAATAAAACAAACTTGTGTTTTCTTTCTTAGACAAAAAGTGACAGGCAGGATGTCGTTTTGGTATATTTATTAAAAATCGAATAATTTTCAACCTGTAAACCAAAAATAAATATTATTGAAAATTATTCGATTTTTAATAAAACTAGTCGACAAGGTTTTCTTCACAAGAAATCTGATTAGTGAACCTAGTGCATTTTTTCATTCTGAATTCAGATATGTAGTTAGAATTTTTCCATCAGGCATAGTTTTAGTGATATAGAGAAAAATAGATTTTAAGAGAAAATGTGCTCTAAAACGGCTCTTATTTAGAATGTTCAAATTATTTTTAACGTGACACCCCGTAAAAATATGCAGAAGGAGGCAGTGCTAAGAATTTTCTGAAGATGGGTGAGGCCTAGTCCCCGAAACGTCGACAAGGGAAAATTGAGTGATTCGGGCCGAAGACAAGTTTTGTTTTAATTCAACGTCTATATGTATTATTATTATTATTAAATTATTTTTAATTGAAATAAGTATAAATATATAGAAAATTAATGAATTGAGGGGATAGTTCTGAACTTTAAAATTTTATTTTGTTTTTACTTTCTCTTACCTACATGTATATGTTAATATACATATGCGAAGATAAGAGAAAGTATTGGATTTATGTCAAAAATTCGATGTCGAGATTTTGATGGATATGCACGTTTTGAGGTCCCCTAAATCCAAAAAAGTGGTTTTCGTGACATGGTCTGTCTATTATAATAATGTGTAAATAATACCTTGAATCACGTTGATTAAATCTTGAATTACTTGGAGAAAAACTTCTTATTGTTTGGAAATTTTGTGATGACCTAAAAATAGATATAACTTATATAAGCAAAATTTATCAACAATATTATATAAACAAAAATTGCCTCAAAATAACGAACATAAACTATTTTATTACAGGAGAATTGTAATAGTCAATATTTTTCACCTGTAATCTAGTTGATTCAATGTGCTGTCATCTTTTTTCTTTTATCGGCCCAATCTGCCATTAAAGAGTCAAAATGTTGTACAAAATCTGAATGATTTGTGTCAGTACCAAATGGTGGCCTTAAAATAAAAAAAGAAAATCAATTAAAAACAGAAAAATGAAAAGAATAAGGCTTAAATTAAATTATTCTTGTTATTTGAATGGATGAAAGTAAGCAGAGGCAGCTGTGTTAAGAACAAAGAAGAGGATACATTTTGATAATATATTCATAAATAATGTTCAATGACACAGAAATTTATTTTGGCATAAACCTTTTAATGGTAAATAATAACATTAAATTCGATCCGAATAAAGAAATGACAGTCCAGAATGTAGAATGGTTGATGTTCGATGGTCGTACGACAATCTCAACAATGGATGCATTCAAATTCACCAAAAAAACCAAAAAAATTCAAACATTCAACAACAGAATGGCTACCGTTTTGGGACCAAAAAGGTGTGCTGCTTGTAGAGTTTATGCAGCACGGAACCACTATCAATGCAGCTGTTTATTGTGAAACTTTAAGACGTTTGCGAAAAGGAATACTGACTTCTGGAATTGTGCTGATCCATGACAACGCTCGTCTACACACTGCTGACACAACCCAACAGCTTCTTGAACAATTTCAATGGAACATTTTCGATCACCCTCCGTACAGTCCTGACTTGGCACCCAGCGACTTTCACCTTTTCTAAACTGAAGAAGGTGGGCAGTGCTTCCAAACCAATGAAGATCTTCAAAACAACGTCAATGCTCATTTTAAATCATTGGCGGTAACATTTTTTGAAGAGGGCATTGTGAAACTCGTCCACAGATACGATAAATGTCTCAATCTTTTCGGTGATTATGTTGAAAAGTAACCAGAAGTGTACAAAACTTTTGGTAATAAAATAATTGTTTTTTATAAACTTGTCTTTTATTTATAGCCTATCGGAGGTTGAAAAAAAACGGCCGTCGTAACATATGTATACAACAATTTTTTTTATATCAACAATGTATATCCTCTCCCTTGATCCTAATACCCCCCGCACACGATCAATAGTATTGTCAATACTAGTATTGACAATACCATTGTCAATATGCAATTCAATAATAATAGACCGCACACTGATCAATATTATTGTCAATAGTTTCATTTCATTTGCATTTTTAGTCGGGACCGGACACAATTCTTTATTTGATTATGAGTAAAAAAAAAGCGTGTATTTAATGCAGATGAGGCTGAAGTCATTCGCTCTCTGTCCATGGTATGATAATAATAAAATTTGAGGCATTATCATGATTAGGCTACGTACAATTGTGTATGCCCAATATAATTGGCGAGGATTATATGTATTTTCAGACATTAACTTGGCCCAGAAGATGGTCCCAATGTGATCGAAACGTTGGCCCTGGTTTATTAATCAATATAAATAAATAAAATCTGGTGTGACAAGCACAGAACACAACTTACGATTACCGAAGGTAAGAGAAAGTTGTGTGCTGTGCTTGTCACACCAGATTTTTTGTGTTGACATATATTTAATTTTCGATAGTACGGTACATTCAAATTTCAAGATGTAAAATTATAAGTATGGGAAAATATTTATATTTTGTTATCATGGCAACCATTTCTCCTATCAGGGGCGTATATAAGGGGGGGGGGGGGGGGGGGGCGAGGGCCCCCCTGAAATTTCCCAAACACATATACATATATAGGGATATACAGACATCAGCGCAACAAATTTTTCCACAGGATGGAAAACTTTGGTTCCGCAAAAAATTTCGTGTGAAAAAAAATTTAGTTTCTTAAAAAAAAAATTTTCCACAGAAAAATTTTTGAGTTCAGGCCCCCCCCCCCCGAAAAAAAATTTCTATATACGCTCCTGTCTTCTATCTTCCCTATGAAATACAAGAGTAAAATGGTCTTGAGAAAATTTCAATGGCAAAATGAGAATATACATTTTAAAGAGCATCTAAAAAATAATTGATTTATGAATTTTAAAAAAAATCGTTGGAGCAAATTTTGAGAAAATCGAAAAAAACTGAAAAACTACATCAGTAAAATACTAGTACTCTTTGGCCGATTTTGTTTAAAAGCTTATTTTCACGCTTCAGGGGGGTGTTTAACTTATATATAAAATTTCAGCCTCATAGCTCAATTCCTTTATGCTTAAAATTCAACACAGACACACTTAAAAATATGAGAAGAGCATGATGTTCCCTCGACCAAATTTCTATTTGAACTGAGTATTGAACAAATTATTGAAAAGCAATCGCACACGATCAATATTATTGTCAATATCCCCACCACTTTCGAATATTGATGTTTGAAAATCAAAAAATTTAAATTTTCATCAATATGCTTTTTCAATATCAATATCACCCCGCACACGGTCAATAGTATTGACAATATTTTTCTATATTGACAATACTATTGATCGTGTGCGGGGGGTATAAGACTCGGGACACACGAGCGTTAGATTAACGTGAGTAGGAACGCACGACACAACGTACGTTGAAGCGTTCTTATATTTTAAATCACAGTGACCACATATTCAACGTGCGTTTGCTTTTACGTACGTAGATACGTGCGTATCAGAGACAGTCGACGTAGTCAAGCTAAACGCACGTTAGACTTGTCAGCGCACGTTGCAGCATTCTAATGAATATAATTAATGTGTCTACACGAGCATAATTTTACCGTCAGTTTTTGTTATTATTGAGAACTACCTGAGCTAGGATTGCCATCGGCAACCCTCCCGCTTAGGCCCTGGCGGGCGGCGTCTCGGGGTATTACTAATACCATCCCCGGAAAATTCTCTACCCATTAAAAAAAACTCTATGAAAATCTGCCCAGTAGTTTGGGAGTCCATGCGTTACGTTTGTAACAGACAGACAGAATTTGCCTTTGTGAATAAATAAGCAAAAGTATTAAAATAAAATATAGATAATGCCTGGACCCCAATATATTATTCATAATAACGGTTATCGTAAAGTCTTATATGGCCTTAGTTGCCGAGAAGACTGTATGTATGTGTGTGTGAATGTAAGTGTGAATGGGAAAAAAGTGTGAATGTACTAGAATCAGCGCACGTTTTTCCGAACATTTCTAAAGGGGCCCTTACACGATCAATCATACTGTCAGTCTGACTGAATCAGTCCAACCGTCAGTATTTTCTTCATTCAAGTATAATTTTACACGTAGCATTCAGACTACCAGTCAGAATAAAGTTCTTTTTAGCTCATTCGACTGTGGGAAGCCACTAATTTTTCTTCTTAACAGCGGCGTAACCAGCCTTTGAGGGCGGGGGGCGAAGCTCAACTAGGGCGCCGATTTTCCAGGGGCGGAGCCCCCCTGGACTCCCCCTTGCTCGCCTTCGGCGAGCAAATTGCCGCCTTCGGCGGGCAAATTTCTTGCATCCTGTAATTTCCTCAGCGAATTTGTGAAACAAATGAATTTGTTTATATTTACATGTTTTTTAATGACACCTGTATGATTTTGTTTTGATTTTTCTTTGCTTTTACGGAAAATGTCGTTTTCTTCTGTGATTATTTCAAAAACTATTCAGTTTTCGGAAAAATATCAAAGAATAAAAACTTTTACAATTGTGTATTTTATCATAATATAACAAAGAAATTGAAAATTTCGAAAATTCTGAAAAAACTTTTTAAGTAAAGTACTACTTCCAAGTGACGTCATTGTTCACACACGTATTTACTCCAAAAGTTGACAGAAATCTACAATTTTAGTGTAAGGAGCATATACCAAATTTCATCTCTCTAGTTGCTTTGGTTTTTAAGCAATCTTGTTCACACACACACACCTAGACGTAATTCCAAAAGAACATACGAGAAAGTCTCGGGAAGTCATTCCCCATTTTTTTTTAAACACACACTTTTTTCCCACACTCACACTCACACACACTGCACACAGTCTTTTCGGCAACTTAGGCCATATAAGACTTTGACTTTGAAATTTGGTATCCAAATGGCTTAAATAAAATCATCAGACTGCCTGGGATCCGAACCCCATCCCTGTACGGGTACGGGTTGGCCCGTTACCTACCCGGCCCGCGGACCGGGCTTGAAAAAATTCCGGGCGAGCTCGGGCGGGGCCTGAAGAATGGTAAAAGCCCTTTCATTTTGAGAAAATCGAAAAAACTGAAAAACTACATCAGTAAAATACTAGTACTTTTTGGCCGATTTTGATTAAAAAGCTTACTTTCACGGTCTCGGGAGGTGTTTAACATAAATATAACATTT
>JAKCPI010014496.1:0-50687 GCA_023213315.1 Euborellia annulipes | reverse complement strand
TTAGAGTTTTGGAAAAATTGTTAACTGGTTACCAAGCCCTACACCTCCGGCCCTCCCCCTGGCGAAAGTTGTAGCTTTCTTAATTGGTTATAAAATTTAATATGCAGAACACCTGTAAAGAAATGTTGAGGGGGGGAATTGACTCTTAAGGTACATTTAAATATAATGATATAATTTTTTTATTGATTCAACTTTGAATTTATTTCACTGTTTATAAAAATAAGCCATTTTAATATTAAGTTAGAGAGGTTAATTACCATGTTAGGTGAATTAATTCGTGTTAATTTTTACTTGCTTGCAATTGGATAACCAAAACGACTAAAGTAAATGTTAGAATGTTCACAATCAACTGTGGAGATAAATTCAATAAAATAAAATACTATTGCTTGTACGTTTCGACCTTCCGCGCAACTAAATATGAGCTACTTTGCTTGTGCACCAAAATTTAATAAATATAAACACAAAATTATTCCCCCGGAATAATCTTTTTCTTTTTGTAAAGTGTATATATTTTAAGTTTAAGAATTTTTTTTAAGAAAAATCCACAAACTTCATGTGTAGGGTTGAGAAATATTATACATTTATTTAGTTTATATTTTAAAAGACTATCATTGACTTTTTTTGAAAAGTTTAAATTAAAAATTTGCGTCAAAAAAAAAAAAAATTATTTAATTTCTGTTCTGCAGGTATTCGATTCCTAAATTTCCGGTCCAACAATTTTAACTTCTAAAAAATTCCAATGAATAATTCAAAAACAAACAGAACTTTTATCAAATAAATGCGATTAATGACTTTTTTTAGAATCTTTGATTTTATTCAAAGTTTAGAAATGCAAAAAAAAAAAAAAGAGGAAAGATTTTTATTTCTAATGGTGACATTCATTTTCTGATGAAATGAGAGAATATAATATAAAAGCAGTGAATCCATTGTCGACATCTGATGCATATTCATATCAATTTATCAAAGTGAATGCATAATTGGAATTATCTGAATCAGATCTGATCAGATCGACTGTCGTCCTGGAGTCACTCGGCCGCAGGGCGACACTCGCAAAAAGAATGGCTAATGCAAAAAGCAAAAATAAATGATATTTATTTGCAAATGAAGGGTAATTCAAAGAATACTAAAATGCCTAAATAAAAATAGTTGAACAAATCGACGTTATATTTTTAATGCACCTACTAAGAAATCCAGTCAATAAATTTACTGGCGGTGAATACTAATACGTCTTTATTAATTAAATATAATTTTTATTTAATTTCATGATTTCTACTATTTTTAGGGTCTTTTAGGTTTAAATACTACAATTTTAAGCGGTTTAAATGGCTGAAAAAGACAGTTAAAAAAAGTCCTTTCAGTTATCTTTTTTTATTTGCTTAAGGTCTTCTGCGACCATTTAAGACTCATTCCTTTTTTATTTCAGCCAATTCAATAAAGGAATTACCATGTTCGAGATGCGGTCTCTCGATCTCTAACATCATAAGCAAATTTTTTTTTGGCATTTTTGGCTATTTAAACTATACTTATATTTAAGGGTGTTCGATTATGGAAAAAAAAATAATGGATTATACTTTTTTTTTCTCTCAGCAAAATTTTCATTTTCCCACGAAATTAGCCTTTTTTTTAGTATGCGAGTTTCATCCCATCTTTTCAAATGCATATTTTTCGAAAATAATAGATTATTTCTCCAATAATTTTTTTTTTTTTAACACTCACACTTTTTTCTCATCCACACTCATATTCACACAGTCTTTTCAGCAACTTAGGCCATTTAAGACTTTGACGATAACCGTTAAATGTTAATATATCTATTGGGGGTTCAGGCATTTCTATTTAAGCCACTTGGTATCCAAATGCCTTAAATAAAATCATCGGGCTGCGTGGGGTCCGAACCCGCGACGTTCAGTACGGAAGGTAGACACGCTACCAACTACTCCAAGCCCCGTGGACTCCCAATAATTGATTATGAAAAATAATCGAAACTAATCGATTTTTTTAATAGTCGAATATTTTTTAAGGAAATAATTGGTGAATAATCGATTAATCGATTATTTTGCACACCCTACTTATATTACGGTATAAATTTATATATCCGAATAAAATTATTTTCTTTTATGTTTTTTAGGTTTATATAGATATATTTAACAAGACTATGTTTTGTTGGTGGGTATCAAGCGTCCCATGGCCCCCCGGGAATCAAACCCCTGATCTCCAGCCTTTCCAGGGCATCGATGTACTCCTTTGCACCAGGCCATCTATTAGTATAATATATTTCCAGTATATTGTTTAAACAATTATACAAAAATAGTTGTCATAGTTAATAATATAACGCATGTGTATTTTGTTAAGCAAATATTAATTTTTATAATAGTATAGTCGAGGCAATAGAGTGCCTGATGTGCTCGAGAGTGCTCCACCAACCTTGAACTTAGAAAACAAATCAATATTTTTAAAATAAATAAATCATATTTTTACTTTCTCTTACCTATGTATATATGTAATATATATATAGAGAGAAAGTATTGGATTCATGTCAAAAATTCGATGTCGAGATTTTGATGGATCTTCAAGTTTTGAGATCCTCTGAATCCAAAGAGTGGTTTTCGCGACATGGTCTGTCTGTGTGTCTGTCTGTCTGTCTGTGTGTCTGTGTGTCTGTGAACAAGATATCTCAAGAACAAAAAGACCTAGGAGGTTGAAATTTTATATTTAAGTTAGGCACCCCCATGGGACGTGACACGAAGCTTTTGAACAAAATCGACCAAAAAGTACTAGTACTTTACTGATGCACTTTTTCAGTTTTTTTCGATTTTCTCAAAATTCGCTCCAACGATTTTTTTAAAATTCAAAAATCAATTATTTTTTAGATGCTCTTTAAAATGTATATTCTCATTTTGCCATTGAAATATTCTGAAGACCACTTTACTCTTGTTCTTCATAGGAAAGATAGGAATTTCTCCTATGGTTGCTATGGTAACAAAATATAAATATTTTCCCAAAATTATAAATTTTACATTGGTGGTGGTGTGGGGGGGGGATTTTTTTGAAAAAAAAAAAAAAAAAAAAAAATTTTACATCTTGAATTCAAATGTACCTTACTGTCGGTAACTAAATATATCTCAACACAAAAAATCTGGTGTGACAAGCACAGTTCACAACTTTCGATTACCGAAGGTAAGAGAAAGTTGTGTGCTGTGCGACCAGTCACACCAGATTTTTTTAATGCAAGCGAAGAGAAAAAACTATTTTAAAGATAACACTTCCCACCACTAAGCATTTTGCTTGCTTAAGCTCAGGGCATCTACCATATCTTCTATTAGTAGTAGTATTAAAGAAGGAGGGAATAGCCAAAATTTTACATTATTGGGAAAGCTATATCAGGAGCTCTAAGTAATAATGGTGCTTTAATCAATTTCCAAATTCCCCAATTATATCTGGCATAACTATAAAAAAAAAAATCTCGAGCACATCAGGTACTTGTGGCGCCGACTGTGCCCACTGTATTGCTTTTAGTGAGAGTGTTTATTATTAATTCTAAATAGAGGCTCAATTATTTGCAGTATCCTCCTTTCACTTCAAACATATTATCTACAGCCTCGATCAGTTATTCAGAAAGAAAATATTTTATAACATGGTAAGATTGAGGTGATGTTTCTATTATAGGCTATATTATACTTTATATAAGATTGATTGAATAATAAGACAATTGTTAGCTACATGCAGACCCATCAAATGACTTGAACCTGTCCTTAAGGGTTAATACAAACTGAATGGCAAACGGCGACGTACATGTATATGCGGGACGTCGTCAATATTTGAACATGGAAGTCAACGTCGATGGCTGCCAAATAATGCAGTCCAGAGCTCTCTAATTCAATGGACAAACAAGACAGACATCCGGGCCCCTTCCTCTAGATAACATCCCCACCAGCCAATCTATATTTATAATATAGAATATAATAAATGTATCACAAGCACCTCATCGTCCCAGATAGCTTTACAATTGTCCTGGGATAAGCAGTGACATTAACAATCAAGATAAATGTTTCAACATAGTCAAGATTAATGGCGCTCTTATATGCTTGAACGAATTAAAATTTTCTTCTGAATCCCTTTTTTCCACACATACAAATAAATCCAATTAGAGATCTATCTTCTTTTGATCAATACATCATTCCTAAGGTCGTGTTTTTTAACTAGACCAAGCTTGTAAACAATGTGATATATTAAGATAATGGACTCAATTTGGGACCTATAAATTATAATAGAAATGTTTATTTATCGTTGCCCCCCTTTCCACGCTCATCTTCTCCTTCCCCTCTGGCTTTAAGTTAATCAGAACTCTTCTCTTCCACTTTAATTAAATAAATGAAATCAATTTTTGACCCAATAAACAAAGTGTTATGAAGCTATCTTAATTAAAGTACAATTTAACTAGTTACATATGATATACACATAGAATAATATTAATTTTTTAATTAAAATTTTATGGGGGTTATTATTTATAATTTTATTTTATTAAATTAAAATCCAAAGTTATCATTTTCAATATCTTCTATATGTTTAAATTATAATCTAAATTGATATCAATATTAATATTGTTTAATTTAAAATTTCCCAATATCCACTGGCCAAACGGGCAAAAGAAAAAAAAAAATTTAAATTTCAATCAAATTATATGGTTAACAAAAACTTCAGGATAGTTTTTTTTGCCCCATCACGTCTAGTTTTAGAACTAAATTTTAATAGAAAATGTGCTCTAAACCGACTCTTATTTTGAATTAACTGGATTTTTTTAAGGCGACACCTCTTATAAATATGCAGATAGTTATAATACATAAAAATTTTAAGTTTCAGCCCAATCGGAGGACATTTAGACGTACAGTAAATGGCTAAAAGTTTAGAAAAATTGATTTTTTTAAATTTATTTTTACTTTGGACATCCCTAATATAATTTTTCTGATCCCTGAATACAAAAAACATATTTTAACCATATTCTATAGTACTTTGGCTTGTTTTGTTTATAATTTCGTCAATTATTAACAGGTTTTTACGGATGCATAATTTTTGGAAAGCTAAAGAACTATAGAATATCTTCAAAATAAGTTATTTTGAATTCAGGGATCAGAAAAATTGTATTAGGGGTGTCAAAAGTAAGAAAAAACTTTAAAAAAACTTTTTTCCTAAACTTTTAGCCGTTTGCGGCACGTCTGAATGACCACCGACTAGGTTGAAACTTAAAATTTATATGTATAGCTATCAGCATATTTTTAAGGGGGTCGCCTTAAAAAAATCCAGGTAATATAAAATTAGAGCCGCTTTAGAGCATATTTTCTATTAAAATTTAATTTCTCTATAGCTCTAAAACTATACGTGATGGGGCAAAACTGATGGCATTTCGGAATCAGCACTACCGAAATAGCAAGGAATAGCTTCAAATACTCGGTCAACAAAAAATACCAACACAAAATCTCGACATAGTACTTTTAATTGCGATCGCATATTTTTAAAGCCTTCAAAAGAAAGTAATAGTTTCAACTAGAAAGAACTAAATGACCTCATATGCCGAAAAAGATTAATTAATTTAGTCTTTTTTTTGGCTGAGGTGGCCATTAATTCTACAATACAATACATTAAACTAAAAATCCTATCATGATATTTCACCCCCTAAAAGAAGAGATAGTGAGTTGAGAGTGGGGAGGGGAAAACATTTTGTTAATAAACAAGCTCCTACTTTGAAGGCCTTTGAGGATGTCGGTCGTATTTGGCTGGTCAGCTGCTCATTCCTTTGTGGGGAAGGCTTTTCATTTAGGCCTGTGGTTCCAATTCCACCCCCCCCCCCTCCGCCCCTCAATTCCCCATCCGAAATTTCGTATCAAGATTGCGTCTCTTGCTCTTAGGCTAATCGGCCGGAGCCGATATCCGGGTCCGGTTCTCATTAAGGCGAGTGCACCAGGAAGCAGGACATTATTTCTTTGGGGAACAACTGACACGAGGCTTTATTAAAGGCCAAAGTGTGCTATTCACCAAATGCACTGGCATTTGATACAAAGAAATATATCTAAGAAACTCATCTGTTTTATAAGAGCATCATTTTAGAAAATTTATTTATTTAATTATAAGACAATGTTATTTAAGTCTAATTTCTAAAGTTTTCTTATCTATTTCTTTTTGTAAATTCTATCTATTATTTTTATTTTAGAATTAAATAAAAAAAATCTGTATTTGTCAAAAAGAACGAAATTTTTAGCTTTTTTTTTTGTTTCATTTCCGAAAAAACTCTGGATCGTAAGTTTTTTTTTTTTAATGGTGGCCTTTACCAGTAGCGGGGCGCTCGCCCCTTCCGCCCCTCCCCCACAAAAAAACAACTAATTTTTAGATGCTCTTTAAAAAGTATATCAGTGAAATTTTTTGTAAAAATTGTTTTAAGCCCCCTTTACTGATGTAGTATTTCAGATTTTTTAAATTCATTTTTCGGTCCATAAAGTCACTGTTAAATGGGATTTGAATGTTAATTTCGATTCAAAAGGGGGCGGGGGGGTGCCCCCTTTGGAACTTTTTACAAATTTAAAAAACTTTTTCCTATTCTTATGAAATTTTTGTATTTATTTAGGATTCTCTATTATCTATAAAATATGAGGTTAAAATTTTGAAAAATAACTATAGTTTATTTTAAGCAGCCAACATTTAACATACACAGAGCCTATGGAAATTTTGAATAAATTGACTTTATTTCTTTTTACTTATGAAATGCAAGTGGTCAAGTTTGAAATTAAGGTGCTATGGGAAACTAAATATATATCTCGACACAAAAAAAATCTGGTATGAGAGCAGAATACACAACTTCGGCAAGAGAAAGTTGTTTGCTGTGCGACCAATCACACCAGATTAACAATTGTAAGACTCAATTGGAAGGTAGTGTGCTCTTACGGGAAATCTCTGAACTATAATTTCCAATTGCTAGATTAGTGCTGTACTCTTGCGTAAAGCCTCTAAACTATTTAAAATAATAGGAGAAAGTAAAACACATTTCGTATTTTATATAATACGTTTTAGGTTTATGTCCAAGTTGTATACGGATGTATATTAATTGTTTTTCTTCTAGAAGAATACTAACTCAAAACGCCAGGAGTAAAATTGGAATTTTTTTGCAAACATTTACTAAAAAAAATATTTTTGCCTTGTCATTGGAAAAACTTTCCAGGTTCGGATCCCAGGCAGTCCGGTGAATATTTATTTAAATTAGCCAGACAACGTATCCGGTTTGACTAAAAGTTTGACTCTATCCGAAATTTTAATCCCCCCTTTAATCATCTACCTATATCTCCGGATGGTTATTCTTTATTTTTTGATTGAAACAAAAAATTTATTATTACATATAGTAAAAAATAAAATATTTTTCACATTTTCTACTTTAGTAAATACTCTAGCTAATCAGTTTTTTTTTTTTTTTTTTTTTTTTAATCTGGTGTACTTAACGCAGAGAACACAACTTTCTCTTATCTTCTGTAATCGAAAATTGTATTCAATGATGTCACACCATATTTTTGTCAAGATATATTTTTTAGTACTGAACTATTAAAAGATTAAATAAATAAATTTCCTCAGTTGTATAGAATGGGTTAAGGTGAAAAAATTTAGTTTAGAATAATAATAAGAACCGGTATATTAATAATTTCTAATCATTTAACTATTAATAATAAACGCTAAACAAAAAAAATAAAATAAAAAAATTAAAATATACTTTTCAATATGAAAATCAAACAAAGCAAATACATTATAAGAAAAAATATTCAATAAGCCTCGTATTTATTACAAATATTTCGATCCGTTTACACATCTCAATTTTTTCAGCTTTCCGAGAATAAAAAATAAAAAATTATTTTTGTGACTAGTACAGTATTTTCTCAGAAGGGGGAGAGAGAAAGGCGCAACTCCTGCCTCCCCCTCTGCCGTGCTTATGTTTGGAAGAGACATAATAGTACTAGGAGAGGGGGTAATAGCTGAGGAGGGGAGGACGCTATCTCTTCCCTCGCTTTGCCCTGCTATTCCCCTATTTTCCCCTACCTTCTCTGCCTTATGATAATACCCTTAAAAAAAAAAGGAAGTAAAAAATCCAACATTAACAATCCAAAATGATTTAATTGAGAATTTTTGAAATATTTTATTAAATATTTCGTGGATTATATCTTTTTGGCACAACAATAAAAAAAAATTAATTTTTTTTATTAAAGATGGCCAAATGATGAGCATTACTTTTTAAATGAGATTAATAATTATAAATTACCTTATATGAAAGGGACATTCACTTCAGAAGAGACGTTTTGATATTTGGAACTATTTCACACTAAAAGATTCAACTCACTATTAAAATTTCACTATTTTAAAAGAACACAAACGACGGAAATTTTATTAGCACAAAACAATGCGTACAGCCTGTAATTACATACTAACAAACACTGAATAGAAGTGAAGGTCAAGATGGTTACATGCGTTCGCCGCCAGAGCACTCTAGTGTCCTTTATTGTTTAGCTGCTTAAAAAATTAAAATCTGGACCGCCGAAATATAATTTTTTTTTTTTTTTTTTTAAACACACTTTTTTCTTATTCACACTCACACTCACACCTTCACACACACACAACGTCATCCGACTGCCTGGGGTCCGAACTCGCGACCTTTGTTATACGAGGTTAGCACACTAACCCCTACACCAAGCCTCGAGGGCCAGATATAAAATTTATAAACAGAGAAAAATATTTATATTTTGTTACTATGACAACCATTTCTCCTATTTTTCCTATGGAGTAGAAGAGTAAAATAACTGTTAAAGTGGGTTTCAAACAATTTTGGGAGAAAAATGAGAATATACATTTTAAAGAGCATCTAAAAAATAAGTGATTTTTGAATTTTAAACATAATCTTTAGAGCGAATTTTGAGAAAATCGAAAAAACTGAAAAAGTACATTAGCATTGCAAACACTTTTTTGGGCTCTGGGATTCAGGGGACCTCAAAACGTGTATATCAATCAAAATCCCGACATCGATTTTTGACATGAATCCAATACTTTTTCACTATCTATATATATAATTCACTAATGTCCGTCTGTGTGTCTGTCTGTCCGTCTGTCTGTCACGCTCTATTTAGGCAACTTCCAGTTGGAATTTTGAAATGAAATTTTTTATGCATAAAGAGGACCTTCTCGGGATTACAGGAAAATTATTTTCATCCCGAAATTCCCATAACTTTTTGAGTTATTAATTTTTAAAGTTTCGATTTCTCCCATAGGAAATGTATAGAGAAATATTTAAGTATTCTTTTCATTTGTGTATTCCATGAATGTAAACAAATCCTCAAGCAGGCACTGGTTTGGAATAGTAGTAATAATAATTTTCTTTTCATAATTAAGAAGAAAAGGCCCCCCGGGTGTGGCGTAGTAGGTAGAGTGCCTACCTCCTATACCAAACGTCGCGGGTTCGGATCCAGGCAGTCCGATGATTTTATTTAAGCCATTTGGATACCAGATGGCTTAAATAGAAATGCCTGAACCCACAATAGATAATATTATATTACAACGGTTATCGTCAAAGTCTTAAATGGCCTAAGTTGCCGAAAAGACTGTATGAATGTGTGTGTGAGTGTGAGTGTGAATGAGAAAAAAGAGTGAATGTTTTTATAAAAAAAAAAAGAAGAAAAGGCGAGGGTCCGCCTGCGGCGGACCCGAGCCAGATGTTGGGGGGGTCCAGGGGGCGAAGCCCCCCTGTCTAGATTCCAAGGCGGGCTCCACCGGTTCTCATAATTAAGAAAAGGCGAGGGTCCCCGCAGGGGGCCGAGCCAGCTGGAGGGGGGTCCAGAGGGGCGAAGCCCCTGCCTAGATGCCAAGGCGGGCTCCACCGGTTCTCATAATTAAGAAAAGGCGAGGGTCCGCCGCAGGCGGGCCCGAGCCAGCTGAAGGGGGGTTCAGGGGGCTAAGCCCCCCGGCTAGGCGCGAAGCCCGCCGAAGGCGGGCGACGCGGCTAGTAAAAGTAAAATTAATAAATGCTTTAAAAAATGTCTTATAAAAAAAAACAGTTTTTTATTTTTTTATTTTATTTAAGGTCTTTTTTTTATTTCTATATACATTTATTTTGTATATATATTATATATATTTAATGCTACTATTTAAATCGGACAAAATCTGTCTTGTCGTTCAGCCTGTCCGTTTGTCACGCACGGACTTTGTCTGTAACTTTTCATGAAGCCTCCTTCCGTCCCAAACTGCATCGATCAATGATGGTTAAGGATACGATGCAAATCCTTTCAAAAATAATTTAAAAGAAACTTGATCAAAGTCATTAAATTTTGTAGACAAATTAAGGTACCTTTGACTTTCTTTTCGCTAGGCTTCTCCAGCACACTTTGGCAACTCCGTGCTGGGCCATTCAAAATGTTTAATTTTATTTTATTTTAATTATTGTTTTGAATTAAACTGTGGTTCATTTAATGTTCATTCAAGGTTAAGAACGATTGCCAGAAGGGGCTATTTGATCGATGTTATGAACGAAGGAACTAAGAGCCATTAATTTAAATCTGATATAAAGGGCAATTCATTTGCACACTTGTAAACAAACCTAATGGCAATGACTTTTTTCTGAAGAAAAAGTGCCCAGAGTAGTTCTCATTTAAATAAAGAGGTAGATCTTCTTTTTCCCTACAAGATGGCGATCTTAACTCAATTTCGATCATAATGGCGCTTGGTTCCTTCATGCATAACACCGTCCATTTATTCTTTCTTCTGGAAGGAGGGGGTTTAATCCTTAACTAATTTTTGTTAATAAAAATATTTAGATGGCCCTGAAAAGGGCCGTTGGTTTTATTAGAAGCGGATCGTAAGATCCTGCGGTCTGCTTTGTGCCTTGAAATAGATGTTCTTTAAAAGCTCTTGAATTTCTGATCCTCTTGTTTTACTGCTTTGATGCTAAGTTTGATTGTTAAGTTTTCTTCAAGACTGTAATTCAGCTAGTCATTAGTAAATAATCGCCTTTTAAAAGCGCCTGGCTCAGTCGTCCTATATTCATTAAAGACAAAAGTCGTTGTATTAGTGCCCCACGTGCAGAGCAGTCAGAACTTTGACTATTAGATTCTTCCCTAGCATGTGAATGTCTAAAACAAAGAAAAAAAGGTTTTTAGTCAAAAGAAAATTCTTGATCATTTATAAAGTTATTATTAGGGGAATTTTTGATTATAGATCATATTTTGTATTATTTTATTTTAATTAAATGGCCGTGGGGAAACCATTTGGCCAATTGAAAAGTAAGTGTGTTTCAGATATAGGTACCCGAGAAAAAAAAATTTTTTACTCGGGGCATAAATCTGACTTATTATTCTCCGAGATCCGTAAGCACTGGTTAACAAATTGCAAATGTGACCAGTGACTCTGGTCTCGGTATATTTTGTATTAATTACTTATTAAAAATATCAATACTGTATAACTTTTCGACTGCTTATTCTGCAGCCGCTAACAAGTACTGTGCACTTGCTCCGAATCAAATGAACTAACCGTCATGACCGTAACGTGCCTTACGCCTTAGTTGATTACGGCTGCAGAAAAAGCAGTCGAAACGTTGTATAGTATTTATATTTTTAATAAATAATAAATTTCATATTATCAAACAAAAAAAAGGATATAAACCACCTTCTTAACTGCGCAATCAACTAATTGAATCATTTTATAGTTAAAAAAAACAATAGAGTTCTTGGAACTAACACTTCTCGCATCATCATAATAAACATTGAATTTGATTTTTACATATATATTAATATATATATACCTGAGTAAGATACGAAACTTTTTAGGAGTAAATATATATCGTTGCTTGCATATACTCCTGAATATACATATATATGTAATCTTAACCCGAGAAAAAATCTTCATATATATAGTTTTCTTAGCTTGGATATTTTGTTGTTGAAATTAAAGTTTGGACTAATTACACCCTGAAAAAAATAGAACGCACATAATTAGTTTTATATAAGAAACATTTTATACTAAATATTAACAATTAATGTATTATCAGAAAAATTTAACATCAACAATGTCAGATATATGCTTGTCAAAAATTATTAATCATCATTTCAAGTGGTTTATTATCATTTCAAGTTGTTTATTATATTCGTTGATAAAATAAATTTAATTAAGATCTATAAAAAGTGCTCACATTAATGATTTGTAGATAAGGCGACTAGGATGAGAAAACCAAAATTCCTGAAAGAAAAAAAGAACTTTAGTTTAAGTTCAAATTGAACTATGTAATTAAATAAGATATTATTATTATAAAGAAATATCAGTAAAAAGTTTGTCATCATTATTTAATATGACAGGGATAACTTAAAATAACATCATGTGAAAAATATTTTTACTATAATAAATGGGTACGGGAAGTATTTGAATGAATAAGCCCCGTCTCTCCAGCATTTATTTAACAATTTGCCAGATATCATCTCTTATCTGTCCTCTATCAATTTAGTTATAGAATTAATGTATTAAAGTAGCTTCTAAATAATGAAATTCCTGGCCATTGAAAAGGTTTAAGAACCACTGATTTTTGAAAATAATTATATATATATATACCTGAATAAGAGACGAAACTTTTTAGAAGTAAATACATAGCGTTGCTTGCATGTATGTCTGTATATACATATATATAGTTTTCTTGGCATAGCTTAGATATGTTGTTGTTGAAATTAAAGTTTGGGCTAATTACACTCTGAAAAAAGAGAAAGCACAAAATTAGTTTTATATAAACAACATTTAATACTAATAATATAAAGAATTATTTTATTATCAGAAAAACTTAACATCAACATTGTCAGATATATGCTTGTCAAAAATTATTAATCATCATTTCAAGTTCTTTAAATTAAAGATGAATTATTGTAGCTTCTAAATAATGAAACTCCTACCCCTATTAAAAAGGTTTAAAAACCACTGATTTATACAATTATTAACAATATAATTAAAAGAAAAAATGTATTTTTTTTTCCTTTGTTCATTGAATCCCAAGTTTTATAATGAATTTTCATAAAATGATTCATATCGTGTCTCTAGCAAGTTGTAAAGATGTGTAGAGGTAATGAATCTTCTTCTATCCGCGCCTTATTCCCGAAGTCGGCGGAACTCGCTCTTCCCCTACATTCCCCCCTATCATATGATTTTGCGACCGCGAAGGAGAGAACAGGCCGGCCCGCCTCACGGTCTGATGCCTGTTGAAAATATATAAGGAAGAAACAGGCATACAAAGAACAGAAGGACCGTCTGTCTCAATTCGTGGTCGCCATCCACACGTACCCACAAGATGTGGGCTCCTGAGCGAGTGTAGAAGTAATGAATACCTTGTTAAATTTGAAAATTTCAAATATCGTCTATATATTTATAGCTTTCATAAATACATTAATCCACAATAAAGTGATCTGGATATATATATATTTGAATTCAATAATAGATGTATTTTTTATTTTAAAACCTTGAAAATTATCTCAAATAGTAAAATTTAATCTAATCAATAATTATAAAAATTATGTATTAATTATTAACAAAATGTAAAGTATAGATATATACCTTCAATACTGGAGAATAGCAAGACACTATCAAATCTAAAAAGAGAGAAAAAAAAAATTAAATAAGTGTAAAAAAATAAATATTTTTTTTCTTAATAAATAATAAAATATTAAATCAGAAAAACCAATCAATCATAATATTCAGACTGGGGCGGTAAAAAAAATCATCATTTAATAATATATTTTTTGGCGAGAATTATATATATTTTCAGACATTAACCTGGCCCTGAAGATGGTCCCATATGTGGTCGACACTTCGGTCCTGGTTTATTAATAAATTGAAATATAACTAGCTGCTAGCTCATTCATTCATCCTATTTGATTATCAACACTCAGCTATATAACTCCTTTAAATATATTTTTCTCTTTTTTTGATATGAGGTAAAAAAAAAAAAAAATAATAATGATAAAATAAAATAAAATGTAAAGTATAGATATATATACCTTCAATACTGGAGAATAGCAAGACACTATCAAATCTAAAAAGAAAAGAAAAAAAAATTAAATAAGTATATAAAAAAAAAATAGATATTTTTTTTCTTAATAAATAAAAAAATATTAAATCAGAAAAACCAATCAATCATAATATTCAGACTGGGGCGGTAAAAAAATCATCATTTAATAAAATATTGAATATTAACAGGGGCGCCGGAACGAATTTGAATCAGGGGGGGGGGGGGAAAATTTTTTTTAGAAAATTAAAATAATTTAATATGTTCAAATAGTATAAAACAAAAACAAATCTACTATAAAACTTTAAAAATTTTAAATAAAATGACAATTTTAATAAAATTAAAATTTTAAAAAATTTGGTAGTGATTTTTCAAAAATTTTTGGGAAAAATTTGGAAAAAAATGAATTTCCTACTCTTTTAATTTAGAAGATTTTATTTTTCAAAAGTAAAAATATATCATTTTTAATAATATAAATGAAATAAAAAAATAAAAGAAGAAATTTTGCCTCCCTCTGCCCCCCCTGTAGGAAGCCAGGGGGGGCAATGTACCCTTGCCCCCCCCCCCCCCTAGTTCCGGCGCCTATGAATATTAAGTTATATTGTATGAAATAGTAATAAACAAATTAATGCATCAAAAATTTGTTGTCGAGATTATGATGGAAATACAAGTTTTGCAGGTTCACCGAAAAATTGGGCCTATTACAATAGCTTATCTCTCTTTATACTGTATGTGTGGTAGGTATGGACAAAAATTTCTCAAGGGCGAATGGTTCAAAATGGATATTAAATATATGGAATGCCCTGGATTTCAACAAGAAGCATTTTAATGAAATCTGCAAAGAATTCAATAAAGTACTAGCTCAGCTATGATTTTGACCAGAGGAGTCATTTGGGGAGGGGCATTTGCACCCTCCTCCAAGGGCTCTGAACTTTTTTACATTTTATATTATTCTAAATAAAATATTTCAAAATATATATACGGGTATATAAACTGTAAAAGAAAATTTTAAGAAAAAAAGTTTGCCCCCCCCCCCCCTCCTAAGAAAAATTTACTACTGGTTTTGACTAAATTATATATAATTATTATTTATCCTTAAAATGTATTTCTTTCCTCTAGTACTGGAGAGATTAAGACAAAGTTTGTGTGATGTACCATTAGTCACACGAATTTTTATATTTAAATTTTAAAGATATGATATTATAGCTTTGTAAAGAAGGAATACTTTTGAATTGAATTAAATTGTTTAGCTAATTTAATCACGTAAATAATTTATGATTTATTATTAATAAGATAATTATATATAAATTTATAATACCTGCAACAGGGGCGACTTGGTAGAGGAAGCTCAAATTATTGACCTCTAAAAAGAAAAAGAAAAATATGCTTAAATTAAGTTAGTAAAAATATAAAAAATATTTATTTTGTTAAAATAAAATTTACTCAGAAAAACCACTCAATCATAATATTCAGACTGGGGCGGTAAAAGGATCATCATTTAACAATATTTTTCTATTTCAATTATTGGGAATTAAGAGAGATGTTATTATAACTTTGTTCAGAAGGAGTATATTTTACCAAATATTGATAAAATTATATTCAAATATATAACTGACGCTTTATATATGGGCGTTTCTCCTCTAATCCCTAGTCAAATTTTATATAATTCATCTTATTATTGCTGAATAATAAGTATTAGTAAAAATATATTAGCTATTCTTGGCACGCCATCGCTTATATTGTAATATAAATTTGTATTTTTTTTACCACTGCGTTTTTCAGTGAACTCATGTCTCGAAGGCTAGTTTTGTCAATCCCCTGGTAGGCGTGATCATAATTGTTTGAAGTGTTAAAATTTATAATGTTTTTTTTTTAAATAATTACTTAGTGAGTATGGTATCACGTCTGCCTTACAAAAATTTGGGGTATTTTTCTCAAATATAAATAATAACTTAAAACAAGAAATTTTTACTTTCCTCATATCATGTTTTATTTTCATTATTTTTGGGTTCAAAGAAAAAGTATGTCAACTTGGGTACACTTCCCCTAATATTTTTTTCTACGAGTTCAAAATTTTGAGAATATTTCAACTTGAAATTGCCTTTTTGTAAGATTAAATATTACAAGGTTCGGAGCAAGAAATTGAGTTCAAGTTTAGAGGAAGAAAAGTAAAAAAACATAAGAAGAATGTTAGCTGAATTTTTCTAGCACTACGGCATGTTAAAATTGAAATTGAATTCAAGATAACTTAACTGATAAATTAATATTGAGAAGCCACACCACAACAGACAAAATAAATCTGCATGAAGCAGCTCTATATAATGATTTAAGCAAATTTAAAAAAATTAAAGTCCTTCATCATATATGGAATATGAGATATTGGAATTTATTTCAAAAATGATGGGAAAAAGTTGGAAATTTTAATATAAATTATAAAGAAAATATAAAAGAAGAATTTCGAAAAAGTTAATAATCAATGAATTATTAGGGAATTTTTAATCATAGACTACATTTTTGTATTAAATATTTATTAAAAATATAAATACTGTACAACGTTTCACGTTTTCGTTTTCACTTGAGTCGGACCAAGTGCACAGTACTTGATAACGGCTGCAGGATAAGCAGTCGAAACGTTGTACAGTATTTATATTTTTAATTAATATTTACTACAAAAATGTGGTCTATGATTAAAAATTCCCCTAATAATAATATTTCAAATCACAAAAGTTTTAATAAACACATTAATCAATGAGATTGGTAATTAAAATTTTTGAGGCATTAATTTGTGAATTCCCGTCTTTCAAATTCAAATTGAAATAAAAACAAAATTGTATTCCGTATAGTATGAAATGACTCTAAAAAAGATTAAAAACGAGTTTTTAATTTTTATTTTTTATATAACACTTCAAAAAAAAGTCAAAAAATACCTATTTCTATAATAATAAGTCATCAAGTGAAAATAGATCCTAATGGCTGGGAGGGATCTTTCTTCGTCGTTTTCATCGCCAAGGTGATGCTCGAACAGACCAATCTTCTATCGGTTCAAGAAGATCGGCTTTCTACTCGTAGGGATGAAGCTGGAGGAAATAATAGAGGAAACATTTTTTTTATTCGTTTGATTTTTGAGAGTTATCAAAAAATATTTATTTCAGTAGGAATTTTTTCTTTTCATTTTTTTTTTTGTTAATTGTTAATTGTAAAATGAAAAATTCTAAATTGTAGGGGATTTATTATATATATATATATATATAAAGGCTTAATTAAAATATAATATAATCAAAACTATTTCAAAATATGTACAATATATGAATATATATATATTTAAATATATATATATATATTATTTAGCATAGTTGTTTCAATAAATATTACAATAATATTATCAACAAAAATAAACTTTATAAATTAACAAAAAAAAATTTCTTAGTCGTTCTTTTGAAAATCTTTATAAATATAGGTAATGTAAAACTCAGTCTATTTTTCAGTTTGATGTTTTCCTTTTTCAGGAAAGGATAAAACAATCGATTAATAAAATTAAATAATATTTATTGGTTTTAAAAAAATTTTTTTCAAATGAGGATTATATACCTAAAAAGAAAAGATTAAATAAGTAAGAGGAAGAAGAAAATATTAAGAAAATATATAAAATAAATAATACCTTAAACTCAGAAAATGAATTTATCCCCAGAGATTTTGGAGACCTGAAACAAAGGAAAAATATTTTATTGTAATTTATTTAAAAATTATATTATTTAATTAAATGATGCAATTAACGGCGCTCATATATGGAACATACATCAATATCTCTCAGATTGACTGGAGCAGTTCATTTTCTTAATCATTGCCAATTACAATTTAAAGTATTATTATGAGAATTTTTAATTATAGACCATATTTTGTATTAATTATTTATTAAAAATATAGTGTACAACATTTCGACTGCTTATTCCGCAGTCGTTTTCAAGTAATGTGCTCTTGCACCGACTCAAGTGAAAGAAATGTTGTACAGTATTTATATTTTTAATAGATATATAAAACAAATGTGTTCTATAATTAAGAATAAAATAAAATATATACTCACTATAGCGAATTGTAGATAAAATGACTTAGAGACTAGAAAATCCCAAATTCTAGAAAAAAAAGAAAATACTTAATTTTAGTACAAGAACAAAATTAAATAAATAACTAATTAATAAATTATTAACATCAGAAAAGATATTGTCATCATTATTCAATATGACAGGGATAACTTTAAATAACATCATGTAAAAAAATAATTTTTAAATAAAGAACAAAATAAAATACTTACAAAAATAGAGAGGACCCGAAATTTTTAAATGCTTCAATTGCTTCCTGGAAAAAAAAAAATTAGAATTAAACATATGTCTACTTAAAAAGTAATGAGTTGATGAGACAAAAACCAATATTTTTGAAGGATATACGTCTTTAAAATCGCGTGCCATCTGTGTGTCCCTCTCCCATTAAATGAGTTGGAATATTTCTACGCGGGAAGCTATATGGGATCGTCAATATTCATGTCAAAAATAAATATAAGTATAGTGTAGCTGAGCAGTGTACTATCCATGAGAAAATAATTCAGGATAATATAGCGAGCTGAGCAGTTAATCTCCACGGAAAGGGAACGCCAATTAGGACACTCAAGTTCTTAATGGAGCTAGTCCGTGGCATTGAATTTTAAAAATTTCTAAAAATAAATAGTGTCTAATACTGTAGAAGATGAAAAAAATAATTGTTATGGGATTAGAAGTCAAAATAATCCTAATTCCAATTTTACATCATTTTTTGCGACCGCAATTCCATGCCTATGATCCTATAAAGAAATATTAATAAGAAATTCAGAGATGTATTAACATTTCATACTTTTATGAAAAGGTTTAAGAAAATGTGTAGCTGAGCTGTGTATTATCCATGAAAATAAATCAGGATAATATAGCGAGCTGAGCAGTTAATCTCCACGGATAGGGAACGCCAATTAAGACACTCAAGTTCTTAATGGAGCTAGTCCGTGGCAATAAATTTTAGAAATTCCTAAAAATAAATATTTTTTAATAGAAGAAAAAAAATAGCTGTTATGGGACGTTAAGTCAAATAATTCTACTTCCAATTTTAGATCGATTTTTTTTTTGCGACTACCATTTCTTGCATTTGGTCCTATTAGGAGTCGACCACATATACGTAATGCGTTAGGGGGGGGGGGGGATGGGTCTGGACAAAACGTTACTAATTGTGACTTGGGGGACACGGGAGTTTCTCTAAGTGTGACATAACAATTTGAATATAAATAAATAAATAAATTATAAAATTTTTTGGAGAAAAAGGAGAAGAGGTAAAATGATATGAATTTATGAATTTTGTATAAGAAATTTTATCACCCCCACACCGTTAGTTCTATGTTGTGACATAATATTTGTAGGGGGGTTAGTTTGTATGTGACTAACTATGGCATGGGGGGGGATTAGAAAATAGTCAAAAATGCGGTTACCTAATATGTGGAAATATTTCCAAGAAATATTAAGAAGATTCGGATGTATTAACATTTTTAATAAAATATTTCATACTCTTGTGAAAAGTTTTTAAAAAAAGTGTAGCTGAGCTGTGTATTATCCATGAAAAAAAAATCAGGATAATATAGCGAGCTGAGCAGTTAATCTCCACGGATAGGGAACGCCAATTAAGACACTGAAGTTCTTAATGGAGCTAGTCCGTGGCATCAAATTTTAGAAATTCCTAAAAATAAATATCAGACACTAATAGACGATAAAATAAATAATTGTTATGGAATGAGAAGTCAAAATAATCCTAATTACAATTTTAAATCATTTTTTTGCGACCGCAATTCCTTGCTTATGATCCTGTTATGAAATATTAAGAAGAAATTCAGAGATGTATATTAACATTTTTAATAAAACATTTCATACTCTTATGAAAAGGTTTTAAAAATTGTAGCTGAGCTGTGTATTATCCATGAAAATAAATCAGGATAATATAGCGAGCTGAGCAGTTAATCTCCACGGATAGGGAACGCCAATTAAGACACTGGAGTTCTTAATGGAGCTAGTCCGTGGCATCAAATTTTAGAAATTCCTAAAAATTAATATTAGACACTAATAGAAGATAAAATAAAAAGTAAAAATTGCAATTTTACATCATTTTTTTTGCGACCGCGATTCCTTGCCTATGATCCTATTAAGAAATAGTAATAAGAAATTCAGAGATGTATTAACATTTTTAATAAAACATTTCATACTCTTATGAAAAGGTTTAAGAAAATGTGTGGCTGAGCTGTGTATTATCCATGAAAATAAATCAGGATAATATAGCGAGCTGAGCAGTTAATCTCCACGGATAGGGAACGCCAATTAAGACACTCAAGTTCTTAATGGAGCTAGTCCGTGGCAATAAATTTTAAAAATTCTTAAAAAGAAAATTGAAAGTTACCTAAATGGGCATTAAATCGAAGGTATTTGTAGTGAAAATCAATCAATATAGAAGATAAAAGAGTTCATCCCAAAGCAACCAACTTTAATTACAAATATCTTAAAATAAATTTGAAATTCATCCTCAGGGTATCTAAGTTTTTTTGTCGACTATTATCATATTCGTTATATATATAGTAAAGAAATATATTTCATATATAGAGTAAGAGAAAGTAAAAAAATGAGGAATGATTAATAAATTCTTAACCCACATTGTTCTGATTTTATAGACGTATTCTCATCAAAAACATATCAAAGCAAATAAGATTGTAAGAAATGATGTATTGAAAATATTGAAAATTTTCGAAATTTATGTATTGAAATATATATTATAAAAACTTTGAATGAAATAAATATTGAGAATTATTTATTCAACTAAAATGTGATATTTATATATTTGGTGGGCCAATCGGATAAGCTTGTGATCTCGGGTTCGATTCTCGAGTCTAGTCATTTGGCCCCCATCAATATAAATTCCACATTTAGTTAAATTAAAAAGTGTGTAGCTAAGCTGTGTATTATCCATGAAAAAAAATCAGGATAATATAGCGAGCTGAGCATTTAATTTCCACGGATAGGGAACGCCAATTAGGACACTCAAGTTCTTAATGGAGCTAGTCCGTGGCATCAAATTTTAAAAATAAAACATCTGTCAAATAAGAAGATTAATTAAATCTTTTTCATATTTACCTTAAATAATTTTTTTATAACTTGAAATTCTATCCGGTGAATGCCTAAAAAAATGGAAATAATATATATTTAGTTGCCTTATTTAAAACTATTTTATTTCTTATATAATAAAAATTAAATAATCAGAGAAAAGGTTAACATCAAAATTATCAGACATATGCTTGTCTAAATTGTTGATCATCATTAAAAAAGGATTTAAATTAAAAGAGAGAATAGCTTTAATATTAATAGGAATTTGGTGGCTGTGAATATTCTTGATTTAAATAAAGGCAGGTTCAGCCAAATGAAAAGCCTTTATATGCTTATCAGTCTCGGAGACGTTTCGAGATATATTGACTGATGATGAGACATTAAATATATCTTGAAACGTCTCCGAGACCGATAAGCATATAAAGGCTTTTCATTTGGCTGAACCTGCCTTTATTTAAATCAAGCTATAATATTATTTTATTATATTATCCGCGCTCCCCTTGTTTCAGAGTTATGCGCTTCCCATCCTCAGGACCTCTAAATGCAACAATCATGTACAAATTATGCAATATTTTTGTTTAAATATAAAAAATTGTTTCATCTGAAAGACCCAGCAAGCAATTCAGTGATTTGCCGAGGACTTGAAGTATATGATCTGAGTATATGATCGCCACGCTTGCATGAAAATGTCGCTAATCGGGCGGATGCAATCTATTTGTTGATATATGTCTTAGCTATAAAACCGTTTGCTTGATTCATGCTCGGGGCTTGTCCTGATCACAGTGAAACAAAGCAAGAAACAATGCGTTTTTTTTTAAATTCGTTTAAGGTCATTTTTGGCATCGGAGGCCATTTAGACCCCGTCCCTATTTATTTCAATTGATTGGTATCCAATTGAAATGAAGTAAATTTTGTCGTCTAGGACGGGATGCGAACCCGCGACCCTTGGTACAAATGGGATGCCGAGGGCGAACAATGCCTTAATTGTGTTGATATCTCTTGTGAAATTATTCCTTTGATTCTTCAATATGAATTTTTATTAATTAAATTGTATAATTTGTAAAAGATTGTGAGAATGGGATGGAGGCGCCTAGACTCCCCAGACATTGGGGGAGAGAAAAATGATCGAAAGCACTGAAATTCTTTAATTTTCAAACCATAAGGCAAGGGTGGATTTAAACCTTGGAAACAAATAACTCGTATTAAATCACGAGGAATAGAAATTAAACAAACATTACAAAAAGGGACTTAAGCAAGGGCGGATCCAGAGGTGTTTCTCGGGGGAGGGGGGGGGGGGGGTAATCTGGTGTGACTCGTCGCACAGCACACTATTTTTTTTTAATTTCGATAATTTAAAAGCGCATTCTGTACTTGTTTGCCAGAATATAAATACACATCAAATTTTTAAGTATTAATTTTAAAAATTTTACATTAAAAATAAATTTTTTTGCGAAAAAAAAGGTAATTTTTTCGAATCTCGGGGGGGGGGGGGTGGGAATTACCCCCTTTACCCCCCCACCCCCTTGTATCCGCCCTTGGACTTAAGTCGACTATACGACCTGGCTAGTAACCTCTTTGTAATGATTCTATATATATATATATATATAACATTTATATATGAGCAATTAATATTATCATTTTACAAATAGAATAATTACCTTGAGTAATAAGAGTGAAATGAAAAATGCTATCAGGAGTTGAATGCCTAAAAAGAAAAAAAAAATTTTTTAAAAACAAATATTAAAGTTTTATAAATAGTATTTTTAATTTGAAAATAAGAATCAGAAATATCACTCAATCATTAATATATTCAGACTGGGGCGATAACCTAATCATCATTTTAGGGAATAAGCTTTTTCCAATAAAATCAAATTTAACTTGAGATAGATGATGGCGAAAAGCCAAAAGAAATAATAAAGTTATGAAAAAGTAAAATAAAATTTTTTAGGTTCAACTAAACTTCTTGAGAATAAATTTATTTTTATAAAGATTTTGCTATCGAAAAATTGATGTGATAAAATGAAAGGATCTGACAATTTTTTTAAATTAATATATCTTTATATATGATTATTGATATGAATAAGATAGAGCAAAAATATTTATAGGAAAATGGAAATATTAAATTTCTGCATGAATTTGTTGTAAATTAGCCACAAGAAACTCCTTTTTTTGCGCTCCACTTCAATCTTTTTGGTATAATATGATCTGCGGCTTCCGCGACTGGGCGTATGGGAAGATAATTTTTCTCATATATATATAAATTTCATATTTGTATATATAAAATCGTAATCTCTATATAATATTAAAAAATAAAAATAAACTTACTCAAAAATATCTGTCTAATTTGAAAAAAAAAAGCAGAACCTGTAAACATAAAAAATAAAGAAATTAATATTTAATATAATTTTAATATAAAAATGAAATAATCTATTAATATTGTCTTTTAGAATTATCAGAAAAACCACTCAATCATAATATTCAGACTGGGGCGGTAAAAAAATTCATCATTTAATAATCTTATTTTACTTTTTCTTACTCTACATATATGAAATGTATTTATATATAATTTCGCTCGTATTTCAAAACAAAACTTCGCTCGCTCGACAGCTAGTATCTCAAATAACTCGTATGTTAGAGCACTCGTATCTCGATGTACCACTGTAATAAGAATTTGTGTATTCGGTTTAACTGTGGTTTATTTGCATAGATTACAACGATTCGGCCACTCATTCTGTGACCTTCTTCAGGTACAATTCAGTTGTTTTTTTTTAAAGACTCGCACTTTTTTCCCATTCCCATGGCCGAAACGTTGTAATCTTAATCTTTACAAATATAATCAATTAAACAGAAAACCAAATTCTTTTATTAATGATAACATCTGTGAAAGACTATAAACTTCAAAATATAAGAATTTGTCTTTTCTGAAATTTCACATTTACGATAATTTTACGTTTCTTATATTTTTGCTGATGAGTCAACAATCATAAAACTCCTGAGAGTTGAATCTAAATGTTCGATGTCTGGAAGTTTAGAATGGTGATTGAAAACCAAAGAGCCATTTGATTAGTTGATTCACTAGTAAAAATTTACAAAGAAAACACTATTAATTCCATTGTCCCGTTATATCAATTTTTAAAGTAAAAATAATCACAGAAAAAGCAAATTACTAACCCTTTGATTATAAAACAATAGTCTATGTCTATTTGAAATTGTAGTTAGGAGTTCAGATCCCAGCCGAATGGATACGAACAAATATTCCCGATATCCAAAAAGATAAATAAATAAGAGAAAGTAAAACTATTTCAATTTTCGACTTTTTTTTAGTTGAGCACCCATATACACTCTAGTTCCTTAAAAATTACTTAGTAATTTTTTTTTTTTTTTTGAAATATGGAAATAGATGCAAAGATTTATGATAAGTACTAGTCACATTCAAATCAAGAGGAGCAAGTAAGTGAGATAAATAAGTTAGAAAATTTAATAAGGTCAATTTATGGGTCGTTTTGATAACTTACCTACCTCAACATTAAAATAGCCTCCCTATGAGGAAATACATGGTGTGTGTCCTTCAGCTATTTTAATGCTGAAGGACACACACCATGTATTTCCTCATAGGGAGGCTATTTTAATGTTGGGGTAGGTAAGTTATCAAAACGACCCATTGAGGTCAGATTTGAAGGATTGTGGACAAATCGAACTAAATAATGGGTATATATATAAAATTTTATTCGATCAAAAAAAGCGAAAAAATAACAGCTCATATCTGATTAAATAGTGAATAATATGGGCTAGAGTTTACCCCTTGAGGTCTTACAATTGTTAGGTATACAGGGTGAGTCAAAAGTCACAAAGGGGTTTCAATGATTAATATAACTCCTTTATTTTTTAACATTACTTTAGAATCATATACAACAAAATCCAAGAAAAAATGGACACTAGGTGTAAAAAATATATCCTTTAAATGTCTTCCATTTTCTGTCTCTCACAAAGATGCCCTTCGTTATGTGTTTTTCATGACACCTCTCAGTATATCTGATCCTAAAACTATTATTTCGTCTTCATTATTGTTTTTCAGAAAGTTTGAGGCTTGTTAACGTATAGCCCTTCTTTCAGATAGCCCCACAAGTTTGAAGAAAGAATAATTTCTCGTAGTTGTGACATAAACTGGCCGTACGATCTCCAGATCTGAATGCACCTGATTTCTTCTTGTGGGGCTATCTGAAAGAACGAGTATCCGTTAATAAGCCTCCAGCATCTGGAAAAACAATATTGAAACCGAACTAAGAGCTATTATACCAGATACACGGAGAGGTGTCATAGAAAACAAATTACAAAGGGTGTTAGGCAGAAAATAGAAGACATTTAAGGGATATAATTTTTCACACCTAATGGCCATTACACTGCGACACTTGGTACAGATGGCAGGCACGCTTAACCCTACACCAAGGCCCGAGGGCTAAATAAAGGAGTTATTAATCATTGAAACCCATTTGTGACTTTTGACTCACCCTCTATCAAAGAAATAGGGTGGAAAGAAGACCCAACCTTGAGGACTATGTTGTAATGCAGACAGACCCTCAACAAATATTGTGATGTGAATTTGTACTTAAAAATGTATAATAAGTGGACAATATTAGCTATCAATCTAATTGATATATATAGAGACGGGGTCTAAATGGCCTTCGATGCCAAAAAAAGACCTTAAATGAAATTTAAAAAAAAAAATAAAAAAAGTGGACAATAATAATTGTTTTTAATTATCTTTTTGTATGCAATGCAAATTCATTGAAGTCTCTTATATTTCTGCTGGTGAGTCAACAATTATATAACTCCTGGAAATCAAACCCAAATCTTATGTTAATTGTCTGGTGATTTGGCGTAAAGGTCGCCAATACCCCGGTAGAATAGAGACTGTAGGTTTAGACTCTAGATAGTCATGTGATTAGTTGATTCACTACTAAAAATAATTTTTCTAGTCTTTTTCATTTAGTCATTTTTTGAAAATAAAAGATTACAACTTTATATTTAAAAAAAAGCCCATTTTATGTTGTTTTAATAATAATAATAATAATAAAAAAAAACTTACTCTATAAATTTTTGACTAATCATAAAAAACTGTAGAACCTGTAAGCAAAAAAAAATAAATTAATAATAATTTGTAAAAAACAAAAAAATATGGTTTAATTTCAAATTTTTTGTGGCTTTTATAAGATCAGTGAGGGCAAGTTGAAATCATAGATATCATTTGCGTATCCAAAAATTAATCATCATTTGAATATAAAAAAATTCTTATCTAACTTTAATTATAAGAAGTTAACTTAAAAAAAATATAAAAAATATATATAAAAATTTTTAATTAAAAAAAATTCACTTGAAATTTCATTTTAACAGTTTATTTTACAGCTGTAGTTTTTTATATAAATAGATTATCTAACATTTGAGAGGGTTCATAAGATATATACATATGGAGAAAAATAATACAAGTTAAAGAAAGTTTTTTCTTTATTTATGAGAAAAACAAAAAAAAAAAAAAAAAAAAAAATCTTACCAAAAAATTAACATTAGTGTGTGCCTGAATATCACAGCAAAGTTCCTAAAAAAAAAAAGAATATTTAAAATAAAATAGAGTCTCTTGTTCAAAAAATACAATAAGTTATATGATAAAATTTTGTTGCAATGACGCATATTAACATTGAAATCTATATTCAAGTCAACAAGGCATGCAAAGCATTAATCTCCTCAGAAAAAAAACTCGACATCAGACATAATATATCTGGTTGGAGACCCCCAGTTCTGTCGTATATATAACTAATTGATTTATGATTAAGCTTTTTTTTTTTTTGAAAAACTCGATTAAGTTAATTAAAAATTGAATTTAAACAATTAATAAAAACAAATAATGGCTCGATTTTATTTTTTTTTCTATGATAGGGAACTTTTCCGGATTTTTTTTCTCTCTCCATTCTTTTTATTAGCCTAAAATAGAGATGGCAAAGCCAATTTGATTCAGATTTCTATAAAAATAATTCTATTAGTTGAAATTAATAAAATATTTTACATATGCATCCTATTTTTGTCGACCGAGAAAGCTCCCAAGAGTCAAGGGCGGATACAAAAAGGGGGGGGGGGTAAAGGGGGTAATTCCCCTCCCCGAGATTTAAAAAAAAATACCTTTTTTTCGAAAAAAAAAAAATATTTTTAATGTAAAATTTTAAAAATTAATACTTAAAAATTTGATTTGTATTTATATTCTGGCCAACAAGTACAGAATGCGCCTTTAAATACCCAAAATTAAGAAAAAATAGTGTGCTGTGCGACGAGCAACACCAGATTACCCCCCCCCCCCCCCCGAGAAACACCTCTGGATCCGCCCTTGCCTAGAGTAGGCCTTCGGCTCGAATTAGCACGGTCCTAAACCGTTCAAAGCATTGTATATTAAAATTAAATATACAAATTAAATACTAGGTTGTTTGTTTTAATTAAAAAATTAACACTTGATACGTATTTCGACAATTCCTTGTCATCATCAGAAGCGATTACATTCTAATATTAAAATGTAATCGTAATCATTCTAATATTAGAATGTAATCGCTTTTGATGATGACATGGAATTGTCAAAATTCGTATCAAGTGTTAATTTTTTAATTAAAACAAATAACCTAGTGATTAATTTGTCTATTTAATTTTAATTTACAAAATGTTTCAACGAGAACCAAGGTCGAAAGTTTAAATTCGATTGTATATTACTTCTGGTGTGACTGGTCGCACAGCAAACGACTTTCTCTTGCCTTCGGTAACCGAAACACACACACGCACAGACAGATAATGTCGCGAAAACCACTTTTTTTCATTCAGGGGATCTCAAAACGTGTATGTCCATCAAAATCTCGACATCGAATTTTTGACACGAATTCAAAACTTTCTATATATAAGCTTATATATAAATATAAGAGGACCGCACCCGCCAAAGTCGGGTGAGTATACCTTTCTTATAGGTTAATGCCACTTTCATATTTCTTCTACATTTTCGAGATTTTTATAAAAATCTGGATCAAATTGTCTTTGCCATCTCTATTTTAGACTAATAGAATATAGAGGGAAAAAAACTTATCATAGAAAAAAAAATTTCAACATAATCTTAAATTTAGCCCAAATAATAAACAGAGTATAAGTTTGAAAAAATTTTGTTTGATTAATATTTGATTAGGGAAAAAATAGCTTGAAAGATATTTACCTATTTCTATTAATAAATAAGTCAGCAATTGAAGCAAAAAATCAATCCTAGCGTCTGGAATGGCTGAGGTGGTTGTCATCCTCGTCATCTTCATCCTCATCATCATCATCATCATCATTATCGTCAAGGCGAGCTGATTTGTGCGGTGGAGGACTAACACTCTCTTCTGTATCTGCGAGGCCGCTGCTACTGCAGGAGGCTCTGCTATCTACTCGTTGGGGCGAAGCAGGAGGAGATAATGCTTGACGAATTTTTCCTTTACTCTCATTCCAAATTTGTGACATTTGTCTCATTGGCCAATCCCTTCCAAACATTAATAAAAATGCTTCAATAAAATCACGAGATTTTTCTTCCCATTTTTGAATTAAATTTACTCGTTTTTCACCAACATTTTCAATTACTCTTTTACCCTTTTCTTTTAAATCATCCATTTTATTTTGTAAGCGGAATTTTTTTTCACTAAGGAATGATACATTTAGTTCCTTGGCACTATAACCTCGTGCGAGATTTCTACGTACATAAATATCATAATCACGAACAATTCGAGCTACTATATCGCTTGTTGAGACTCCTTCAGTTCGTTCAGTGGCAACGAACATGCCTCGGGCTTTTAAAAAAGCATAAATATCATTACAACCTTCAGATTCGTAAGGGATTTCGTCATGAGCAACAAAATCAATTTTATGATATTCAATAAATGCGTCATCAAGTTCCCATGGCGCTTCACGAACAACTTCATCAACATATCGACAATGACGCACGCCCTCATAACGTTCAACATCATTCATAACCGTCCTTCCTTTTCTTGAATAAGTCAAAGCATCAGAACATACACCTACGATTAAATAGACATTTGGAAATAGATTTTTTGCTTGCATCAATTGTCTTGCATGGCCTTGGTGAAACAGATCATAAATACCATCCGCGTAAACGCGTAATGGTCTACTTGTTCGTCCTAATTTGGCTTGTTGAAGAGTAAAGCGAACAGAGTAATTGCATGCTTCTCGTTCTGCAATAGCTTCGGGTTCGTCGCTAAACGGTGCTGGTTTAGAGATGGACATGTTTCTTTCACGATGTTTAATATTATTATTATTATTATTATTATTATTATTATTATTAATAATATTTAGGACAGGAGACTCGGCTGTCTCGTAGGTTCGCTTCCTTGACATCATAGGGTCTTTATACCGGCATTCGAATCCTTTTCGATCTAAAAAAAAAAGAAAAATTAGATTTAAATTAAACATTAGAAAATTATGAAATGAGTTATGTATTAAATAGAGAGCCAAACGAACTAGTTTTTTTTTTTATTAAATTGCCTTGGCTGCTGAGGCCATTTAGGGTCGCCATTGGTGAAGTGGTTAGCGTGCTGACCATTTGCACCAAGGGTCGCGTAGACAAAATTTATTTCAATTAATTGGATACTAATCAATTGGAATAGGGACCGGGTCTAAGTGGCATTCAAAACAAATTTAAAAAAAAGTATCTATTTAATTGATAGATACCGATGGCTACTGAGGTACGTTCATCAGTGATCTCGGGGTCACCCACCCGAAACGACTAGTTTGACTATTATTATTTTATTACTTATACTTATGGAAATTAGAATTTAATAATATTAATTATTAATTCTTAATAAATAAAGAAAAATTTAAGTCGTAGGATGAAATATCATAAGATCGAGGTACGATGAGTGACATAACTAAGAGACCTATGTGTTTTCTACATGTGATTATTTCATTGTTTTTATAAAGATCTAAGTAAATGTCTAATTGAGATTTTCTAAGACTTTCTCGCTAACTGTATATCTTTACAAACCCAAAAGAACAATTCATTTCCTCCGAAACTAGAATTTTTCCAAAGATTTGACTTGAATGATAACTTCCTTAGAACAGATCTGTATGTGACATCAAAATTAAACTTTTATAAAAGGTTTGGAATTAGTGTATAAATTGAAAATTATAAATGATTCGGCTGAGAGGCTGGTGAAGCTTATTGAAGATTATAATAAATTTTTTACGAAAGTCCAAGTCGACATTTTCTTGCATAACTATATTCAATCATCCCGATTAGCTTGAAAAAATTCTTAGATGATTTGAGTCGATGTGGCTGAGTAGTTAGCAGAAAATGATGGCAACCAGATGAATAATAGAAAAAGAAAAAAATATTTATTTAATTTTTTTTTATTATTAATTATCAACATTTGGGGAACCTATCGCCCTTTCATCAGATAGTGTATTATTATTATTATAAGAGTTTCATAAATTTAATTGTGCATCATAATATGATAAAAATATTTAATATTACAATATTTATTTATGAAAATAAAAAAAGTGCGAATTTGTATTCTATATGAAACCAAATTGTTTATGAATAAATGACGGTTAAGGTAATATTCATTCATACAATTATGAACTGTGATAGAGAAAGGCAAAATCCTTGAAGAAAATTAATTAATTAAAACGCGACCATCTATTTATCTATCATATATATGATAATTTTTTATTTCATTTTGAGTTAAAAAAAAAACACTAGGATGTTATTTTTGAAATAAAGTTAAAAAAAAAGGTCTGTTTCAAAGTTCATATTAATAGAACTTGACGTTTGATGTTTTATGACTGTGGAGATTTAATCAGGATTCGCAGGAACTTTGCAGCCGGGAGACGTGTATATCCGTCAAAATCTCGACATCGAATTTTTGACATGAATTCAATACTTTCTCTCTCGATATATATATATTACATATATACATAGTTAAAAGAAAGTCATTAGATAAAGTATTTTTTTATTTAATCTCCTGGCTGCAAAGTTCCTGCGTATCCTGGTTCATATTAATAATAAAATGAAAATTTTCAATTTAAGATAAAGAGACTATAGCTACGATTTTATTGAAATATTAATGGAATTGTTATACTATTGAAGAGCTTTTATATAATTTTTAAAAAATATTTATAAAAAATATTTTCCTATTATGCTAAATTTCGAATAGAGATGTATAATGACTTAGTTATTTGTAACCTTGTGATGAAATATATTCCCATACAATTATATTAGGTCTATAATTTATATAACCCTTTCAATTTAACTAATGTATCAATTTAAAGTGATTTATTAATTCAGAGATACATCTCACAAGAGTATTATATATAAAGGAGAATGAAAGAGAATGAAGTATATATGTATTATTAGAGGGGATCTTGGCTGGTGAAATATTTTTTTGCGAATTTTTTTTTTTTTTTTTTTTTGCTCTACTCCCTAGTTTGATGTCATTGCATGAAAAAATAATATGTGTAAAATTTCAGCTCTATCGAATAAAGGGAAAGGGTGCCCCAAGAGCTTTGGAAATCAAAAAATCATAAATTCAGAGAAAAAATCCATTTTATTTATTATTTTGCTAAATATTAATTATATGCAAAAAAGTGTTATTCAAAAATTGCATCTATAAAAAATGCATATATTAACATATATCACTTTTTTATAATATTTTTTTGCATATAATTAATATTTCACAAGATAAAAAATAAAATGGATTTTTTTCTGTGATTTTATGATTTTTTCGACTTTCAAGGCTCTTGGGGAGGCACCCATCCCCATTATCCGATTGACCTGAAATATTACGCAGATTATTACTTTCTCTTACCCTATATATGAAACATATAGAGAGAGAAAGTATTTTTTCATGCAATGGCACCAAACTAGGGGTAGCGCAAAAAAAATTTTTACTTTGAAAAATAAGAGCTACCCTAATGCATTACAATTGTTAGCATGAGTTTAAAAGGAAAATGCTAATGATTTAAAAATATTTTATTTTTTACAGAATAAATAAAAAAGTCAAATTTTTTTGGAGGCAAAGAAAATATTAAGTTCATTAGATTAACTAGAGGTTAAAAATTTTTCCAATATCTTGACCTATAAAAATAGTCAATGATATATTTGGATTCACATTCACTATTCTCATCCAATTTTCAATCAAATGTTATCAAAAGTAAACATGGTTTTATCAGGCTCAAGACTCGGCTTGTTTTTCTAAGAGATTATATTAAGTTTTTAATATTTATTTGTGGAATAAGCAAATTTAATAATAGCCCAATATAATGGGAATCATCTCTCATGTTTAGTGAACGGCAAAGTTCCACCCATGCGTTTTCAATATGTGATTATTTTTTTTTTTTTTTTTTTTTTTTAATGTGAAATTCCAGTATCTTTATATAAAAACAATGAAATAACCACATGTAGAAAACGCATGGGTGTGGCTAACTTTGGAACTCGTAATTTTGTCACATTTTTTTTCCAGGCCTCTTAGGATGACAAGCAGACCTTCCTCACGCTCTTTTCTTCATTAATGATTAGGTATCAAGATAAAATTACTGGTTCCACGTTTTAATAAAATAATTATTAATTTTTTTCCCAGTCTTCAGTAATTTTATCTAGATTACTACTGAAGATATGCTCACTAATGAAGATATAAAGAGCTCGAAATGATTAACAAAAATAGATTAGTATTTAATTTTTAAGATTGAATGATACTAAAATATACAAATATAGAAACGAGAAACAGTTAACTGTAATATGATGCTGACCGTATTTATAAACAGTTTAAAAATAACTATAAAGTAAAACTGATGATGACCCAGAAATAGTGCCGAAATGTTTGTAAACGGGGCTAGGCTTAATACAAATTATTTCTATTAGGCTATTATAATATTTTTGAATACACTCAAGCGAGAAAATACTAAAGTATTGATGTGTACATATATGTAAACTTTTTGGCCTAGTTTCTATTCTTCGAGATAAAGGTACAGTGTATAATAAAAAGAAAATAAATATTATTCCATTCGAGATAAAAAAAAAAATTCAAATAATTTTGAGTCATATGTAGAGAATTTCAAATTCACTATTTAAAATTTACCTTAAACTGTAAATAGGATAATGAGATATTCAACGAGACGAGATAGAAATTTTGATTTCATTATTAAATTAAAATCATGAACTAGGTAGACTAGAGAATTTACCTTTGCTGCATTTAAAAAATATATAGTAATTATAGTCCACATTTTATATTAATTATTTATTAAAAATATAAATACTGCACAGCGTTCCGACTACATATTCTGCAGTCGTTTTCAAGTACTGTGCACTTGCTCCGACTCAAGTGAGTCGACTGCAGAATAAGTAGTCCAAAAGTTGTACAGTATTTATATTTTTAATAAATAATAATAGCAAAATGTCGTCTTTAATTAAAAACCTCCATAATAATAAAGAAAATATTTTTCCACAAGACGAATTTAAATTTTTTAAATTTACTTTTTAGAAATGCTCCGACAAAATTTTTTTTTTAAACCCATGTGGAAAGAAGAAAATAAAGTATTAATTTTCGCAATTTTCGGGCACTCAATCGTAATATTGGTGAACCCATGAATTAAATAAAAAAATAACAAAAACGTATTTATCAATCTTCAATATTGATACTAGGTGTTTCTGTGAAATAAATCCTCAAACAAAACCAGTGTTTGAAAGAAGAAACCAAGAAAACGAATCTCCTAGACTCAAGAAAGAATAATCTTCAACAGAAGATCAAAAATTGGAGAATCATCTACTATTTCTCTTCAAATAGAAAAATGAATAACAGGGATGAAGAGGAATGCAGCTAGATAGGAAGCCTCTATTAAACCAAACTCTTTTTTTACCAAACGTTCGGCCAATTTTATTATGCAAATAGAGTTGTTAATGGTCCAGACAACTCTATTTGCTAAAAAACTTTTATGCAACTGAGGATGGCATAATAAAATGGGCCGAAATGTTTTGCAAAAACGGAGTTTGATTTAAGAGAGGCTCCCTACCTGGCTGTACTCCTCTTCCTCCCTGTTATTCAATTCTTCACAGCCATTTTATACATTAATTAAATAGAAAACTCACTACTTGATTAATTTTGTGACCAATGAAGGATGGCTTTTGTTGTAATCCAATCAAAATAAGTTTAAATCAGAGTTTTTGTTTTTCGAATTGGAAAAATTCAACCTAAATAAAACGCCTTATACTCTTTTCGTAAATTTTTAGAGAGTCTTTGAATTGTTAAAAAGAATTCAAGAAATCGAATCTTAGTGTTATTTTTTCGTGATTTAAGAAACTTAAGTTCAAACTTAAAAATGATTAATAGTAATTGTTTATTTAAGCTAAGGAATTGTAAAATGGAAATACCAGTTTTAACTTAAAAAAAAAAAAAAAAAAAATTAAAAGTAAATAAGAGTCCTCTATCCTTAAAAGATTTTTTGATTCGTTTTGCCTCCATATAGAGATAAAAAAATTATTATTCATCCAAGTAAATTTTTTTTTAATTGAAATAATAGTGTTATTAAAAATATTTACTATTTGAAATATAAAATATTTAATAATACGTAGATAGTGAATTTTTGTTTCTCAAAACATTCTCATAGTAAAAATAGAAGAAACATATTGGGCACAGATCCCCAAGGTCGAAAAATAAGGTAAATAATAATAAGTTAAAAAATATTTCATTGTTTTAAAGCAATAATTAAAAACAAAAAAAGAAAACTATCTTCTATTTATATATATATCCGGGTCCATATATAAATCAAATACATAAGATTAAATAAATTTCAACTAAATTTATTTTGCCCTTAAATATTTCTATAAAGAACCTTAAATATTTCAATAAAGAATAGTTGGTTTGTCAATTTTTCTTATTTAAGTGTTTTTAAAAAAGTATTATATCTTATATTTGATTAATTTAAAAAAAAATACATTTTTTCATCAATAAGTATCGTTAAATTTATGCGTGAGAGAAATTTTCTAAAGTATGTTTTCTTGTTATTTAATTTATATATGAAAATAATTGGTGAATTGGTTTTAAAAAGAATTTAAACATTCCTAAATTAGACGAAAACAATGCATAAATTCCTTTCCCAATTGTCTTTAAGGTCAGACTCTCACTTCCCTGTACTCAAATTATTTTTATACCAATAATTTTTTATTATATAATAATAATCACTCACCTTCAAAGATTGAGGAACAAATCGATTTCTCCATTCCTCACTCTAAAAAAAAAAAAAAAAAAAAAATTAATAAAAAAAGGCCTAATAAAACAATTGATCGGTAAAGGATCAATTTGTAATGTTTCAGTATTTTCTTGATAATTTATAATCAATTGTTTTCATACGAACGAGACAAATTTATTCATCATGTTACTTTTTTTTTTATTTAAATACAATTTACAAGAAAAAATTTCAAAACGAGGCCCTACCTTATCCCGCCGACTCGTGAGGTGATTCAGTTTGATTTTGAATATTTAACATGCCTGAAAAACATTTTTATCTTAGTAAACGTGATCGAAATTAATTATGATAAATAAGAAAAAGAAAATTTGTGCATCAAATAATGCTATTGTGTGAAATGATTATGGAAAAATGCCAAAGAAAATTAAATAAAAATAAGCCAAAATGGTTATTGTCTAAAAGTTAAAGGTTAATAAAATAAACAAATAAAAAAGAAAAATAGGATGATGGAAAAGAAAGATTTTGATTTAGAATTGCAAAAAAAAAAGTAGCTTACCGGTATTTTTTTCGAGGTACAAACAAGGACAAAGGAAGGAAATAAATGGACGATGCCAAGTTTGAGACTCTTGCTGGAGGTCTCCGTTGGCTTGAAACTCCTCCCACCAGCATCACGTGATGTGACGTCACCTCACGCCACTTCCATCATGGCTGCCAACGTGTCACTTGCCAGCGCCCTCCAGGCGGTTGAAAAGAAAGGAAGATAGCAACAGCAAATACTGAACTGGAAATTGCAAATAATTAAAAAATTTTCCAAATAGGCCTAAATTTAAAATAATTTTATTAAATAAGTATAGCAATTTTCTCTAGCTTTTTTTGATTGGAATCTCCGGCTTTTTTCATTCGAAATCTCCGACTTTTTTTTGAAAATCTCTGTTGGCAGCACTGATAGCGCCACTTGTGAATTACATATCAATTTTTTGATTCTATTATGGTCTTTTCAGGCTCTTTTTACTTCATATGTTTCATATTTAAAATAATTTAAAAATTAAAATGTTTGTTTTAGCTGAAATGTCAAATGTTGTTCGTGTTCCACCATGGAAATTTCATAGGACTTTAAATGATGCAATTGAAGACGAATTAAACGATAAATTGGCAAATAAGGTAATTCAAAATTTTCATTATATCTATATAAAGTTAAAATAGAATTAAATTCCACTTGTTTTATTATTTAAAATCATTATTATGTCAATTTTTTATTATATTGTTTATATTATAAGAATCGAGATCTTTTTAGACAATTATCTTTTTTATTCATTTAGAGTTATTCTTTTTCTTTCTCCAGCTACATTTTGTTAATCTATCAATATTTTTCATATCGGACTTGAACAATCCACTAAAATTTTTTGTAAAACCAACAACTTTTAAACAAAATAAAAAAAAATTTTTCTCTTCCATATAATCACATATTGAAAACCAAAGTCCTTTTTAACAAACATATTCTTTTTAAAATAATAATTTGTTCTATAATTTGGACATGATAATCTTTATAACTTGAGGTCATTTAATAATTTTTTGTATTTTATATGTTCCTCTTCTCTTAACCCTATAATGAAATATTATTTCTTTCAGGTTTTTTTAAATGTTGGACTTTGTATCTCCTTATTTGATATAACAAAACTTGGCGATTCATACATCCTTCCTGGAGATGGTTCATCACATACAAAAGTTGAATTTCGATATGTAGTTTTTAGACCTTTTATAGATGAAGTTTTGGTTGGTAAAATACGAAGCTGTAGTAGTGAAGGTGTTCAAGGTATTATTATATTATCCCAAATTAAATGTATTTATTCAGTAGATTACAAATCATTATTTTATTATTTCAGTAACATTAGATTTTTTCGACGATATTTTAATACCTCCTCAAGCTCTTCAACATCCGTCTAGATTCGATGATACAGAACAAGCTTGGGTTTGGGAATATGATGTTGGCGAAGGAGAGAAACACGACTTATTCATGGATCCAGGTAAGGAAATAATTGGTTTGAGGACAATTATTTATTGAAAACAAACGGCATCATATAGTATCGTAGATAGAAATTTATGGCCATTGGGAATATTATATTATTATATATATATATATATATATCTCACCCCACCACTACCCGAGAAAACTTCTCATATATATATATATATATGTAGCAGGTAGTTGTAAATGAATTGTTGTCTGTTTGGTTGTTAAAAAATAAAGATTGTTTTTATTTATGTTTACCAACTAAGCTATTTATATTTTCCTGTATCTTAAGTCTCTATATAATAAGAAAACTCATATTAATAAGTTCTTTTCGTAAAGGCGCTATAAAATGGATTGCTTATTCGGTAAACATTAATAAAAACAAACTTTATTTTTTAACAACCAAACAGACAACAATCCATTTGACAACTACCTCCTAAACTATTTTTTTAGGACAAACTAGTTAAAAGTAATTTATACAAACGCACTTAGGATACACTATATATATATATATATTCTGGAAGGTTTCCGCGACCGGATGTATGCAAAGATAAGTTTTCTCGGGTTAAGTCGCGTGGGACCTGGGGACTAGGAAGACTGCGACCCCGTAAACAACCCCCCTCCACCATTACCTCCTAACTTCCTTCTCTTGAAAATGGCTCCAAAAGGAGAGCCGAAACGTCGAGTAAATCTCAGCACCCCACGCGACTTAACCTGAGAAAACTTATCTTTTCATATATTATATAAACAAACATCACACCACCCATCCAATCACTATGGAGTTATCCAGTAACAACTTGAAGTGTATTCAAATTGAGACCTTGAAAGAAACTTTCAACCAGTCGGTGAAGCTTTTCAGAGCATTTATATATATATACACTGTATCCTAAGTGCGTTGGTATGAATCTCTTTTAACTAGTTTGTTCTAAAAAACAGTTTAACCTGTTTAGCAAGAACTACGTCTTCGAAAACAACCCACCTTCACCACTTCCTACTCCCACATTCTTGAAAATGACTCTAAATTAAGAGTTGAAACGTCCCTTGAGTAATCTCATTAACCAACTAGATTTAACCCAAGAAAATTTATCTTCACATATTCAATATATATTTTTATAGTACTTTCCTATTATTCTTATAATTCCTATTATTATTATAAGTCAGAAAGAAATGGGCCCTAAGGCATTGCCTAATTTTGCTTATCGATAGATAGCAACTGGCAACGTATTATAAACTCGAAAAAAGAAAAGAAGAAATGCAACCAATGTATTCCAAACCTAGAACAGATACTTTGGCCGTTGGCTGATCTGAATAAAGAAACTACATTGGCTGCATTTCTTGTTTTTCTTTCTTCAACTCTACAGCCATACATCTCCCTGTTACACATATTATAAAATAACATCATTTCTTGTAAATAATTTAAGTGTGATAAACTCATTAATTAAGCCTATTAATTATTAATTGATACATCAACTGGATTGTTGGTTTTCTAGTTGGTATTGAGTTATTGACTTGTCATATCCTTGTCTCTTGAGTTTTATTTTTATTTTAGGAGAAAAAATTCGTTTTAAAATAACATCAGAAGCATTTGAAGAAACCTGTCCCGTTTTACCTGATGGGAAAGAAATGACAAAAATTGAAGATTTAAAAGACAATGCAAACAAAATTCCTTATAAATTAACAGTAAGTGCTTTTTGAGGTTGTGGCTGTGATGTGATTATAATGGAGAAATGGAGATATCAGCCAAATTGGAATGATCCAGGTTCAATAAAACTCCTAGAATAAGACTTTTCGGCCTGAATTTATTTGGCCATCTTCAGTTATTGGGAATTATACACAAAGTGCAAGTGCACATGTGATCAAACCGGCATTTGTCAATAATAAAATTTTTTCGCTTCATACAAAATTATATGGCTTCTGTGCCCAAGCTCAGAGTTAAATAACTGAAGAAGGCCTAATTCAGGCCGAAACGTCTTATTCTGGGAGTTTTATTGAACCTGGATCATTCCAATTTGTCTGATATCTCCATTTCTCCATTATTATTATAACAGTAATTGCTTTAATTAAATTTTTTTTTTTTTAATTTTTTTTTTTTTTTTTTTTAAGGCTACTATCAATGAACCTGGACTTGGACTTTTGACTTGGTGGGCTAAATCATGAAATATAAATTTATTATAATTGGAAAAGAAGAATTAGCCAATATTGGAGCCTCTGTGTAAATAAAGCTCTCAAAAATTTGATGACAGGCTTTAATGAAATAATACCATCATCGGTCCATCAAATGGGCATTAGGTAAATTCAAAATTCATAGAAATTATATATGTAATAATATCTTAAGCCCAATACGCAAGCACCAGGTTTATTTTCAGAGTTGTCCGAAGAAATATGGATTAAAATATCATATTTTGATTGTACATATATATAGATTATATATAGAATGTATGTTTATAACTGGGCTTTAGCTTACTAGTTGTTCATATATAACTTAAAAATAAATTATAGTATTTTTTTATTTAAAGCCGAAACGTTCCAAAATTATTGAGAGTTTTATTTAGACTTAGGCCCCTAAACACCGACATTACTTTCATTCAAGAAATATATTTTTGTAATATTTTATATTATGTAATTTATAGCTGTGGAAATATAAATTTATTTAAGGAAAATGCTGGTGAATAAAAACCAGCATTCAATGGACTCCTCTTAGATCATGTTTAAATAGTAGATATTTCGACCGGCATCACGCCTGGCCATCATCAGTACATAAATATGATCTGATGGAGGGCCCGTGTCAAGCAATGTGTAAGAATTATTTTTAAGTAGGGGACAGAGAAAATGACTAAAATTTTGAAATTTGAAAATGACACAGAAAAATTATTCAAAAAAATTAATTTTTTTCTTGAAAACTACACCAAAAAAAAAATTTCAAAAAAAAAAGTTGGAAATTATACCATTTTTGTAGGAGTTATGTATATATAACAAAAAAAAAATTGATTTGTATTTATATTCTGTTAAACAAGTACAGAATGCACCTTTAAATTACCGAAAGTAAGCTGTGCGACTAGTCACACCAGATTACCCCCAGCCCGAGAAACTCGTCTGAATCCACTCTTGTGATGAAGGCTTGAATATGTTCGAAACGAATGGATGCATCCGAGTTAAACCAATAAAAGTCTCTACAATAAATTAGTGAAATTTCATTCTTCCGAATATTCCTCTAATAATCTGCCAGCTAACTGCACCCTCACCTGAAAAAATCGACACAAATAATTTTTGATATATAAGTGATTAGTGTTTTGACAATTAGACTTAAGTTAATGTTAATAGTTTCTTTGTTGTGCAAAATTTTCTATTTATGTTTTCAATTTTTGAAAGATTTTGCTTTTTGATGCTTGATGTAAATTGTTCTTGTAAGGTACATGAAAAATGTTATATCTAAGATTTTTCGTATAAATACTTGTTAACCATACAAGAACAATTTACTAATCATATCAAGCATCAAAAAGCGAAATCCTTCAAAAATTGAAGACATAAATAGAAAATTTTGCTTGTTTTTTGGCAATGATAAAAATGACTTTTAGAGTGTTTTCGAAATATTCGGAGCCAAGAAAAAAAACATACACCTTTCCTAATTTATACAACTTGGCCACATCCTTTCTCATATAATATTTTTTTACAAAAACTTACTATATATATATATATATATACAAATTTCAAAAAATATTTATAAAATATTAAATTAAGTTAGTTTTACCTCTCGACTAAAGTTGTTGAAAAATCTTGTCATTTTGATTCATTTGTAATTTTATTATTGCAGTTTATGGCTCCGATGAAGGCATTTTGTGCTTTTTGCGCAATCTTGTCAGCAAAGCCAATAAATACTCTGAAAAATAAAAAAACTCAAGATAATTAAAAAAAAAAAAGTTTTGTCTTCTCTGAATATAGCACTTTATTCTGCTGTCCAAGAATATACCTACAATAGAGTCTTGCTAATCCGGACTTCGATACTCCGGGATACCGACTAATCCTGCGTGATGAGAAGGAAAGGATATTGCAGCAAAAAAAAAAGGGGGTAGTTTGGTTCAATTCTGCTATGGACACAGAGCGGTCATCAGCTTAGAGAAGGCACCTCCGTTATGTATAACGCCCCTAAGTCATTTGATATAAATAGACTAAGCCCACCTACTATATCCTCGCGGCACTGAAGATGATGTGTGTTCTACGCATCGAAATATCTGCCAAATAAAAGGACGTCAGGTGGAGCTATAAATTTGCTGGTTATTACTCTCCAACCCCTTTAAAAGGGGGTATTTAGGAAAACACATTGTCATTACAGTTTTTTCAAAGAGATAAATATCTATGCATTATATAGTATGTATAGATTTTATATATTTCGGGTAATCAAGCATAGAACCTGTCTCGTTTAAGCCGGATTAGCAAGACTCTACTGTACTTATTTTAGAAGAAACCAACTTAAAATTACCTCAAATCATTTGTACTTATTTTATTTGTTTATAAATGAATATCACCATTATTATAATTATTCTTGTTTGTTTCTAATAATAAAGTTATTTTCATGTAAGACATTCGAAATACTTGTTATTTAATACATTCATATTGACAACAAATTAATTGAAGAATTTCATTCACCCGATGGATCGGAGGTCATGTATAGGCCTTTATATATATATATATGTGATCTGGAAGGTTTCCGCGACCGGATGTATGCGAAGATAAGTTTTCTCGGGTTAAGTCGCGTGGGAGGTTAAGATTTATTCGACGTTTCAGCTCTCCTTTTGGAGCCATTTTCAAGAGTATATATATATTAGGGTCCGACCGAAACAAGATTTTCAACCGAAACCGAATATTCGGCCTCAATCTTAGTTTCGGCCGAAACCGAAACTTGTATTTCCTATAAAAAAATTTTTTTATTTTACCTTTTTTTTTTTTTGAAATTTTTTTTTCCCTTCCGTGAAAAGCATTTTACCTTTTTTTTTTAGGGAGACTAAATTTTTTTCTCCCTCAAGTGCAAATCATTTGACCTTTTTTTTTTTTTTGCATGCGAGTCTCATCCCATCTTTTCAGACTCAGGTTTCGGCCGGCCGAAACTGGCCGAAACCGAATATTCGGTCGGTTCCTAATATATAGGTCTATATATATGTATTATAATTTTTATTTTTTCTTTCGGCTGCTGAGGGTTTATTGTACTTATTTATTAAATTATATTATACCTTTGACAACCGGGGAATATATATATATTAATTATTAATAACGTAAGGACAAACTCGGTTTAGAATAAAGGTAAATGAGTATACTTTTAGAATGAATTCAAACAATAATAAAAACACAATAACACTTCATTTACACAAAGATCAAATCATCACACTTTTAGAATCAACAATAAATGATATGATGATATGGAATAGTTGAAATATACTATATATATATATATATATATATATATACTCTGTGGTTGAAAGTGGCACTAATTAAGAAACACTTGTTAACTAGAATTTCTATCATATGTCGATCATATGTTAAATTCAAGGTGCTTTGGTTATTTATAAGAAATTTTAAAATTCAATTCTAGTTAAAAAATTAATTTTTAAATAATAAATTATAAAATTAACTAAAATTTTAATGAATATTCAGTTTAGAAACTAAAATAATACAAAAGAACGACACACGCCTCAGAGTCAGGTGATTTTTGGAGCGCGCGCCAGCCCCTCACCCCCTCACATTAGGTATAAAAACAGTTAAGAATAAAAAAAAAAGTGCAGGAGGTGGATTTGAACTCGCGAAGTTTGGTTATGTGAGAATGGAAAAAAAAAAAGTATAGATTGATTGAGGACGAATTAGCCACCTGAGCCAAATTTTATATATTTGTTAAAAGGAAAATAAGCCAAATAAGAAACATGAAATAAAAGAAGTATTTAAAAAATTTTAATATTGCACGTATGATACATCATTTTTCATTACTTTTTATGCTGATTAATAATTTATAATCAAAATTCCAAAAACATGCATAGTTTTCAAATAATTCAATGGACAAACGTCAGATTGTTTATGCCTTGATATAATTAAACCAAAAACTCTATCTAACATATGATACATGTCATTAATTCTTGAATTCCCCCTGATTCCAGAGAACTAAAGCTCTTTTAATTATATGATCTAATTTGGAAGTTATTGGCGATCAAAGTTAAGTCTATTTTCGATCTTAACGTCATCAACATACTCAATTCTATATTATCGAAAAAGCTTATTTAGCATTGTCTGATTAAAACCAAATTTGTACCCGAGATTTATAATTAAGAAATGATTTTTTTTCTAAAGTTTCATCGAGATTGGTAAAGAAATAAATAAAATATTGACTATTTTATAAATTGAGTTTTAGAATTCGGAATCCCGGATGGGTAAAGAGAGCGATCTATGGAGCGGCTGTCGTCTTGCATTCGGGATTCCGAATTCTAAAACTCAATTTATAAAATAGTCAATATTTTATTTATTTCTTTACCAATCTCGATGAAACTCTAGAAAAAAAATCATTTCTTAATTATAAATCTCGGGTACAAATTTGGTTTTAATCAGACAATGCTAAATAAGCTTTTTCGATAATATAGAATTGAGTATTTTGATGTCATTAAGGTCGAAAATAAGCTTAAAAATAAGTTATTCAATCAATATCAAGGCCTAAATGTGTTTATTTAATTAAAAAACAATAAATTAGGAAAATTAGAAAATGAAAGAGGCAGTTAAAATTTTAATATGTAAAAGGCAATTAATAAACCCCAATTTTATGTGGTCGTAGTTAAATAAAAAAGTATCTATAGCTTTATAATTGATTAAAAAGACCAGTTTTGCATTTTTCCACAAATCCAACGAAAAATAAGAGTGATATAGCGACTTTTTGAAAAGCAAATCTGCGCGTGAAGAAAAGCCTAGACGAGAGTGAAGCGAGTCTCCCTGCCTGCACTCTGGGCGCAGATCGAATTAGAAAAAATTAGGTGTTAGCTGTGTCTTCTACACAGCCGGTGGCTTTTTAACGTGACGTCTTTTGCTTGATTTCAAAAAAATTTTTTTTTTCCTTACCTATATTTAAATATAAAGAGAGAAAGTATTGTTTTTATATTTTTTTACTAGTAGTTTGTTTTCATAAATAAACATGTTCAAACATTTTCATTGAAACAATATATGACAGGTGTGGCCAAACTTTTATCCATTAAGGGCGACTTATGCTTAAAAAATGAGGTTTTTCGAAAAAAAAATTAATTTTGGAGTTAAGTACTCTGGATTTTTTTATTTATTCTATTAGAGGTTATCCTTCTGCACTAAATGACATCTCATTTAGTCTGATCTGATTAGCCGTTCGGAATCTACAGGGGTTTAAAATTTCGAAAAACGAAATCCCGCCGAGTGCTCTCATGCGGTAAAATGACGTCATATCAAAAAAATGAAAAAATAACCTCTGGGCATTGGACCACTCTTTCTAAAACTATATTTAGATTTAATGTAGCTTTTATGGTCAAGTAGCTATGCGTTGCACAAGTAGGGCTATTTTTCGATATTTTTTTGCCTAAAAAATGAGGTTTTTCGAGAAAAAAACCAATTTTGGAGTTAATTACTCGGGATTTTTTTATTTATTCTATTATAGGTTTTCTTTCTGCACCAAATGACATCTCATTTGGTCTGATCTGAATAGTCGTTCGGAATCTACAGGGGTTTAAACTTTCAAATTAGAATTTACCGCAGCGCGGTAAAATAAAATGATAGGAAAAAAATAAATGGTGCAATCTTTAGCTGAAAACTCATTCTTTCTAACCGTATATTTCTCATAATTATACCTCTTAAGACAGAGGAGTTATTCAAGCCAATAAACTTTTTCGTGCATGCCCCTCTAACATGCCACTATAGACACATGATTTGTAAGACGTTGTCACGTCAAAACAAATTGATGCTCTCCCATCATTTGAAATAATTGCCAAATTGATTGATTTCTTGATCTTTTTATGCTTTTATAAAATTGTAATCGAAACTTTTTTTTAACTATAAGAATAAAAGAGCCCTCGGGGCTTGGAGTAGTCGGTAGCCACCTTCTATACCGAACGTCGCGGGTTCGGACCCCAGGCAGTCCGATGATTTCATTTATGCCATTTGGATACCAAATGGCTTAAATAGAAATCCCTGGGCCCCAAATAATAATATATATTCATAACGGTTATAGTCAAAAGTCTTAAATGGCCTAAGTTGCCGAAAAGACTGTGTGAATGTGTGTGTGAGTGTGAGTGTGAATGAGAAAAAAGTGTGAAGGTTTTATTAAAAAAAAAAAAAAAAAAAAAAAAAGAATAAAAGACCGCATATTTATCTATAAAAACATTCATGACCACCATCCTCTAACAAATTCATTGAGAAAAAAGAAAATTTCAAAATATTTTGTATTCAATCAAAGAGATGCTTATTTCTCATAAATATATTGAATAATAAAATTCGTGAATGGATTTTTTTTTTTAAGTTTTTAATCAGATCTGCGCCCTACATCCTAGCATAAAGCTATGGAATTTTTTTGGTCAACCTACCCCCTCCAAAAAGAGGGTTTATTTATGACCCCACGATTTCAATAGGTTTTGGCCTATTATTAATTTATTTTTTTTATTAATTAAAAAAATTGAGTTTTTGAAAAATAGATTGAATATAATAAAAACTAATACATTTTAATAATTCTCTTCAAATCTAATGCTATACTCTACATATTTAAAGAAATATATGCGATGAAAGATTAGAAAACCACCCCCTGGTCGAACAAGTAGGGCGATTTTATTTTATCCACTGATATAGACTCAGGATATTTTTTACAAGCCCCATGCAAAATTTCAATGCTATTCTCTTCATAGTTAACGAAATATAAGGGCTCAAAGATCTTAAAGTCACCCCCTAGGCGAACGGTCAGGGCGATTTTATTTTATCCACTGATATGGACACAGGATATTTTTTACAACCCCCATGCAAAACTTCAATGCTATACTCTTCATAGTTAACGAAATATAAGGGCTCAAAGATCTGAAAGCCACCCCCCTAGGTGAACGCTCAGGGCGGTTTTATTTTATCCACTGATATGAACTCAGAATATTTTTTACAAGCCTGATGTAAAATTGCAATGCTATACTCGTCATATTTAACGATAAATATAAGGGATCAAAAATGTGAAAACTACCCCTGGTCGAACGACAAGGGAGATTTTATTTTGGCCACTGATATGGACTCAGGATATTTCAACGCACGTTGGAGCCTTTATCAAGCTTTAGAAAAAATAAAAACTATCCCTTGAAAAAAAGGGTCATTCTATTTTCCAAATTTATACAATTTATTATTTGAACAGTATATTCACTGTTCTTAATTTCTCATATTTTTAATCTCTTCTGTTTTTTTATTTTCTAAATCTGAAATTATTACCTTTTTTCTCTAAAGATATTAATTTTTTTTTCCTTTTTATTAGATAAATCTATTTTTAGTGCTTGAGAGTTTTTTATGCTTGCGTGTGTGTGTGTGTGTGTTTGAGTGCTGCTGACTGAATCCTCTAACGTCATAAGACATTCAAACCAACTCCATTTGAAAGTATTAATTAATATATAGGCCTAGTTTTAACAAACACCAAATATTATTATCCAGGCGATACATGTAAAAATTAATTTTTATCATAAAGTCGCTAAGATAAAATTTTCAAAAACGAACAAATTTTGATGAGTCTTATAAAAAAAATTAAAATAATTTGTGAATAGTAAATATTAAAAATCATTTTTATTTATTTATTTATTTTTATTTCCCTTCCTCTATATATGAGTATGTTAATAACTATATATAGAGAGCATAGGCGTAACTAGGAGGGTGTCGGGGGGGGGCTGCCCGCCCCCACAAAGCTCCTTGCCCCAAGAAAAATTCAGAAAATATGGGGCTTCCAAGGCCCACTGGAGGATAGCTGATCCCATGGCTCCCCCCAAGCCAAATTCTCTAGTTACGTCCATGGTGGTCTTCAAACACTTTTGAAAGCAAAATAATTGATTTTTGAATTTTAAGAGAAAGTAAAAATTAATATGTCAAAATAAATTTGGAAAATCGATTTTTAATCATTTTCAGAACGTTTTGTGACTAAAATTTCATTGTTTTTGCTTGAATATTTTATATACTAAGTTATTCAATCAATATCAAGGCCTAAATGTGTTTATTTAATTAAAAAACAATAAATTAGGATAATTAGAAAATGAAAGAGGCAGTTAAAATTTGAAGATGTAAAAGGCAATTAATAAACCCCCATTTTATGTGGGCGTAGTTAAATAAAAAAAAGTATCTATAGCTTTATAATTGATTAAAAAGACCAGTTTTGCATTTTTCCACAAATCCAACGAAAAATAAGAGTGATATAGCGACTTTTTGAAAAGCGAATCTGCGCGTGAAAAAAAAGCCTAGACAAGAGTTAAACGAGGCTCCCTACCTGCACTCTCTGCGCCGATCGAATTAGAAAAAACAAATTGATGCTCTCCCATCATTTGAAATAATAGCCAAATTGATTTATTTCATCTTTTTATGCTTTTATATAATTTTATTCGAAACTTTTTTTTTAACTATAAGAATAAAAGACTGCATATTTATCTATAAAAATTCAATCCTTTGAGAAAAAATAAAATTTCAAAATATTTTGTCTTCAATCAATGAGATGCTTATTTCTCATAAATAAATCAAATAATAAAATCAAAATAAAATAAGTTAGACACCCCTCTGAGGCGTGGAAATAAGCTTTAATCAAAATCAGCCAAAAAGTACTAGTACTTTACTGATGTAGTTTTTCAGTTTTTTTCAATTTTCTCAAAATTCGTTCGATTTTTTTTTTTTAATTAATAACAATTATTTTTTAGATGCTCTTTAAAATGAATATTCTCATTTTGCCGTTGAAATCTTCTGAAGACCACTTTACTCTTGTTCTTCATAGGAAAGATAGGTGAAATGGTTGCCATGGTAACAGAATTTAAAACCTTTACTTTTTAGATTAAAATCAATCAATTATTTAGATGCCTTTTTAAAAGGTAGGCCTACATCAGTAATATTTTGTGAAAATTGTTTGAAGTACTCAAATAATTTCATTTAAATTAAATTTTACACTTTTATATTTAACTACCCTACAGTAATACAAGATCGAAATATCGCTTGTGTTCAAATAAATATAACAACCATGTGATGATGAAGAATTGAAAGATTTTACATCTCACTAAATATATAACTATCATTTATTTGGCAATATTCTCTGACTGCTTAATTAATTTTTTTTTTCTCGTTCAATTTTTATATTTCTTCCAAATGTCAAAAAAAAAAAAAATTAACTTAAAAAAAAAGTATTAAATTATTATTTTTAAAAAGAGAAAGCATTTTTCTTAGAAAAAAGGGGAGGGCGCCTGGCGCGTTTATCTCCTCAGCAACAATCCGAGCAGAGGGGTGGGGGAACCTGTCACCCACGACCTTCCCCTCCTTCGGCCAAACTAAGAGCTTGAAATAATAACGTTTGAAATGAATAAAAACTTTGATAATCAATTGTCTATAACTCGAAAACCGCGAAACCAATTCGCATCGGATTTTTTGTAATGAGTTTAGAATTTCCTAGAAAATATTCATATGCAACTAAAATTTAATAATTAAGAATATATTTTTTTAAAGCCAATTGGATACCAAATGGCTTAAATAAGAATGCGTGGAAAAATTGAGAAAATATGGGGCTTTCCAGAGCACGGTGAAGCTAGCGGCCAATTTCTGGCGGCCGATTTTTAAATGGCAACGTCGCATTAACAGACGCGCAGGCCATGTTAACTAATGTTAAAATATTATTTATTACAAATTAATTGATATCTCCTTAATTAGTGGATGTATAGGGATGAAAATTAGCATACATACACAGAATTAAATGCTGAATCGAAATATATAATTAAAATTAAGATAAAACCAGTGAATATAAATAAAATTAAGATATAGAAAAAAATAAATAACTCCTAAACTAAAAGAGGTGCCCAAACGAAAAAAATAGGCTAAATAGAGGATTAAAATCTGAATAGAATGATATATATATTAATAGGGTGGCCCCCGTAGGAGGGGGTAAAAAAAAATAAAAACTGCTTTTTTTAATCAGATGACTTAAAAAAAAAATTAATTACTCCTAAACAAGGCGAGGTGCCCAAACAAAAAAAATTGCATTTGATAGAGAATTAAAAGACGAATCCAATGATATATAGATGAATGGGGTAGCCCCCGTCGGAGGGGGTGAAAAAAAATAAAAACTGCTTTTTTTAATCAGATGACTTTAATTAAATCAATTAATTACTCGGAAACTAGACGAGGTGCCCAAACGAAAAAATTACCATTAATTAGAGAATTTTAAGCTGCATGCACTCATATAAAATTATTAAGGGTGGGCCCCGTCGGAGGGGGTGAAAAAAATTAAAAACTACTTTTGTCAAATTGATGATATAGGTAGAAAATAATTTATAAGTCCTAAACAAAGCGAGGTGCCCAAACCAAATTAATAGAGTAAATAGAGAATTTAACGCTGAATCCAATGATATATAGATGAATGGGGTAGCCCCCGTCGGAGGGGGTGAAAAAAAATAAAAACTAAAATAATTTAGTTATAAGAATCGGCCGCTGGCTTATAACTCAAAAATAAAAAGAGGTGCCCAAACCAAAAAATTACCGTTAATTAGAGAATTTAATTCTGCATCGAATGATATATATTTGAATAGGGTGGCCCCCGTCAGAGGGGGTGAAAAAAAATAAAAACGACTTTTTTTTTTAATTGCTCCTAAACAAGGCGAGGTGCCCAAACAAAAAAAATTGCACTTGATAGAGAATTAAAAGACGAATCCAATGATATATAGATGAATGGGGTAGCCCCCGTCGGAGGGGGTGAAAAAAAATAAAAACTGCTTTTTTTAATCAGATGACTTTAATTAAATCAATTAATTACTCGGAAACTAGACGAGGTGCCCAAACGAAAAAATTACCATTAATTAGAGAATTTTAAGCTGCATGCACTCATATAAAATTATTAAGGGTGGCCCCCGTCGGAGGGGGTGAAAAAAATTAAAAACTACTTTTGTCAAATTGATGATATAGGTAGAAAATAATTTATAAGTCCTAAACAAAGCGAGGTGCCCAAACCAAATTAATAGAGTAAATAGAGAATTTAACGCTGAAT
>JAKCPI010014495.1:0-15456 GCA_023213315.1 Euborellia annulipes | reverse complement strand
TTTTCAAATGGCAGTTGGTCTGCATGTGCCATTATGACGTCATAGCGAGAGGCTTCAGTGCAGCAGCACTCAAACACACACACCACCCTCCTCTCAAGCGCTAAAAATAGATTATCTAATAAAAAAGGAAAAAAAATTAATATCTTTAGAAGAAAAATAAAAAGTCAATAATTTCTCCGACTTTTTAGAAAATAAAAAAACAGAAGAGATTAAAAATATGAGATATCAAGAACTGTAAATAAATAAATTTTATAAATTTGGAAAATAGAATGACCCTTTTTTCAAGAGATAGTTTTTGTTCTTTCTAAGGGTTGATAAAGGCTCCAACGTACTGTACGTTCATTAATATAACACCCTATACATATGAAATATGATTTCGACACCAATTTTCATGTATAATAGATTGCATATTTTTATATGCAATCGAAATTTTGATATTTATTTATTATAGAAATTGCATGGGGCTTGTAAAAAATATCCTGAACTTTCAGATCTTTGAGCCCTTATATTTCGTTAACTATGAAGAGTATAGCATTGAAATTTTGCATGGGGCTTGTAAAAAATATTCTGAGTCCATATCAGTGGATAAAATAAAATCGCCCTAAGCGTTCACCTAGGGGTGGCTTTCAGATCTTTGAGCCCTTATATTTCGTTAAATATGAAGAGTATAGCATTGAAATTTTGCATGGGGGTTGTAAAAAATATCCTGAGTCCATATCAGTGGATAAAATAAAATCGCCCTGAGCGTTCACCTAGGGGGTGGTTTTCTGATCTTTGAGCCCTTATATATCGTTAAATATGAAGGTTATAGCTTTGAAATTTTGCATGGGGCTTGTAAAAAATATTCTGAGTCCATATCAGTGGATAAAATAAAATCGCCCTGAGCGTTCACCTAGGGGTGGCTTTCAGATCTTTGAGCCCTTATATTTCGTTAAATATGAAGAGTATAGCATTGAAATTTTGCATCGAGGTTGTAAAAAATATCCTGAGTCCATATCAGTGGATAAAATAAAATCGCCCTGAGCGTTCACCTAGGGGGTGGTTTTCAGATCTTTGAGCCCTTATATTTCGTTAAATATGAAGGTTATAGCTTTGAAATTTTGCATGGGGCTTGTAAAAAATATTCTGAGTCCATATCAGTGGATAAAATAAAATCGCCCTGAGCGTTCACCTAGGGGGTGGCTTTCAGATCTTTGAGCCCTTATATTTCGTTAAATATGAAGAGTATAGCATTGAAATTTTGCATGGGGGTTGTAAAAAATATTCTGAGTCCATATCAGTGGATAAAATAAAATCGCCCTGAGCGTTCACCTAGGGGTGGTTTTCTGATCTTTGAGCCCTTATATACGTTAAATATGAAGGTATAGCTTTGAAATTTTGCATGGGGCTTGTAAAAAATATTCTGAGTCCATATCAGTGGATAAAATAAAATCGCCCTGAGCGTTCACCTAGGGGTGGCTTTCAGATCTTTGAGCCCTTATATTTCGTTAAATATGAAGAGTATAGCATTGAAATTTTGCATGGGGTTGTAAAAAATATCCTGAGTCCATATCAGTGGATAAAATAAAATCGCCCTGAGCGTTCACCTAGGGGGTGGTTTTCTGATCTTTGAGCCCTTATATATCGTTAAATATGAAGGTTATAGCTTTGAAATTTTGCATGGGGCTTGTAAAAAATATTCTGAGTCCATATCAGTGGATAAAATAAAATCGCCCTGAGCGTTCACCTAGGGGTGGCTTTCAGATCTTTGAGCCCTTATATTTCGTTAAATATGAAGAGTATAGCATTGAAATTTTGCATGGGGCTTGTAAAAAATATTCTGAGTCCATATCAGTGGATAAAATAAAATCGCCCTGAGCGTTCACCTAGGGGTGGCTTTCAGATCTTTGAGCCCTTATATTTCGTTAACTATGAAGAGTATAGCATTGAAATTTTGCATCGAGGTTGTAAAAAATATCCTGAGTCCATATCAGTGGATAAAATAAAATCGCCCTGAGCGTTCACCTAGGGGGTGGTTTTCTGATCTTTGAGCCCTTATATTTCGTTAAATATGAAGAGTATAGCATTGAAATTTTGCATCGAGGTTGTAAAAAATATCCTGAGTCCATATCAGAGGATAAAATAAAATCGCCCTGAGCGTTCACCTAGGGGGTGGTTTTCTGATCTTTGAGCCCTTATATATCGTTAAATATGAAGGTTATAGCTTTGAAATTTTGCATGGGGCTTGTAAAAAATATCCTGAGTCCATATCAGTGGATAAAATAAAATGGGCCCACTTGTTCGACCAGGGGGTGGTTTTCTGATCTTTGATCGCATATATTTCGTTAAATATGAAGAGTATAGCCTATTAGATTTGAAGAGAATTATTAAAAAGTTTTTATTATATTCAATCTATTTCAAAAACTCAATTTGTTTAATTAATAAAAAAAGTAAATTAAAAATGCGCCAAAACGTATTGAAATCGTGGGGGTCATAAATAAACCCTCTTTTTGGAAGGGGGTAGGTTGACCAAAAAAATTCCATAGCTTTATACTAAGATGTAGGGGCAAGGTTTGCATTTTGCTTCAAATCCGTTAAAAAATGAGACAGAAATGCGGAGTCAAAGTTGAACGGTCCAATTTTCTTAAATCTCGATTGAAAGCCCTGACGGTCTCGACACTCGCAGCTCTTGCAGGCATCGGGGCGCAGATCTGCTTAAAAAACTTAAAAAAAAATTTCATTCACAAATTTTATTATTTAATATATTTATGAGAAATAAAAATCTCTTTGATTGAAGACAAAATATTTTGAAATTTTATTTTTCTCAAAGGATTGAATTCTTTATGGATAAATATGCAGTCTTTTATTCTTATAGTTGAATAAAGTTTCGAATAAAATTATATAAAAGCATAAAAAGATGAAATCAATCGATTTGGCAATTATTTCAAATGATGGGAGAGCATCAATTTTTTTTTTCTAATTCGATCGGCGCCCAGAGTGCAGCCAGGGAGCCTCGCTTCACTCTCGTCTAGGCTTTTCTTCACGCGCAGATTCGCTTTTCAAAAAGTCACTCTATCTCTCTTATTTTTCGTTGGATTTGTGGAAAAATGCAAAACTGGTCTTTTCAATCAATTATAAAGCTATAGACATTTTTTTATTTATCTACGACCACATAAAATGGGGGTTTATTAATTGCCTTTTACATCTTCAAATTTTAACTGCCTCTTTCATTTTCTAATTATCCTAATTTATTGTTTTTTAATTAAATAAACACATTTAGGCCTTGATATTGATTGAATAACTTAGTATATAAAATATTCAAACAAAAACAATGAAATTTTAGTCTCAAAACGTTCTGAAAATGATTAAAAATCGATTTTCCAAATTTATTTTGATATATTAAATTTTTACTTTCTCTTAAAATTCAAAAATCAATTATTTTTTAGATCATGTTCTCATTTTTCTCTCAAAATTGTTTGAAGACCTCTTTACTCTTGTACTTCATAGGGAAGATAAAAAATACTCACACTTTTTTCTCATTCACACACATAGGGATATTTATGTTAAATATAAAATTTCAACCTCTTAGCTCCTTCCTTCATGCTTTAAATTGAACACAGACCATGTTGCGAAAACCACTTTTTTGGATTCAGGGGACCTCAAAACGTGTATATCCATCAAAATCTCGACATAGAATTTTTCACATGGAACCAATACTTTCTCTCCAGAATACAACTTTCGATTACCGAAGGTAGAGTTGTTTTTTAACTTATATTAAAAAACTCTTTGGGTGTGTGTCTGTCTGTGTAATTTATTACCCCCGATAAAAAAAAACTGCAGCAGCAAAATATTTTTATTTCTCCATTAATATTTTAAATCCCATTTTCGCTATATATCACGTAACGCCTTTTTGACGATTTTCTAGTCCCCCCTCCCCCCTGTCACAGTTAGTCACATACAAGCCCCATCTATAAATATTATGTCACAACATAGAACTACCCCCTCCCCCCGATTAAAATTTCTTATACGAAATTCCAAAATTCATATCATTTTACCTTTTTTTTTATAGTAAATTTGACTCAAATAATCACTCCATTTTTCCCTGTTGTGAAATCATTCGACCTTTTTTTTTTTCAAAAAATATTATAAATTCAATAAATTTTTATCACACTTAGAGAAACCCCCGGGTCCCTCATGTCACAAATACTAACGTTTTGGCCAAACCTCTCCCTCCCCTAACGCGTTTAGTAATATGTGGACAACCCCTAAGGTATTTATTTAAAATATATTCGTTTATTTAATAAAAATTGGGAGTGGGGAGATTGGCTAATAAAGAGAGAAAAAAAAAAACTGTTTGAAAATTTTATGTACAGATAAAAGGGAAAATTTCAGAGAATATAGAACGATGATCCTTTTTACTATCATTTGATTGGTTGAACGGATGGTTAGATTAAAGAAAAAATATTTTCTTAATTATTCAATTTTAGTTCCATGTAAATATTCTCTAGGAAATTCTAAACTCATTACAAAAAATCCGATGCGAATTGGATGCGCGGTTTTCGAGTTATAGACAATTGAATTATCAAAGATTTTATTCATTTCCCATGTTAAGTATTTCGGGCTCTTAATTTGGCCAACGGAGGGGAGGGTCGTGTGTCGGCAGGTTCCCCCACCCCACCGCTCTGATTGTTGTTGAGGAGAATGCGCCAAGCCCCGCCCCTCTTTTCTAAGAAAGATTCTTTCTCTTTAAAAAAATAATAATTTAATAACTTTATAAGTCGAATTTTTTTTTTTGGACATTTGGAAGAATTATAAAAATTGAACGAGAAAAAAAAATTAATTAAGCAGTCAGAGAATATTGCCAAATAAATGATAGTTATATATTTAGTTAGATGTAAAATCTTTCAACTCTTCATCATCACATGGTTGTTATATTTATTTGAACACAAGCGATATTTCGATCTTGTATTAGGCACTGTAGGGTAGTTATAAAATATCAAAGTGTAAAATTTAATTTAGATGAAATGATTTGAGTACTTCAAACAATTTTCACAAAATATTACTGATGTACTTTTTAAAAGGGCATCTAAATAATATTGATTTATATTAATTTTAATCTAAAAAGCTTCTTTTATAAAATGGATTTATATTTTGTTACCATGGCAACCATTTCTCCTATCTTTCCTATGAAGTACAAGAGTAAAGTGGTCTTCAGAGGATTTCAATGACAAAATGAGAATATACATTTTAAAGAGCAACTAAAAAATAATTGATTTTTGAATTAAAAAAAAATCGTTAGAGCGAATTTTGAGAAAATCGAAAAAAACTGAAAAACTACATCAGTAAAGTACTAGTACTTTTTGGCTGATTTTGATTAAAAGCTTATTTCCACGCCTCAGGGGGTGTCTAACTTAAATATAAAATTTCACCCTCCTAGCTCAATTCCTTCATGCTTAAAATTGAACACACATAGGCAAGAGAATGTAAAAAAAAAAAATAGGGGGGGCCGTGAGATATTTATTTGGTTCCCAAAGGGGCCGCGACTCAAAAAGTTTAACAAGCACTGAACTAAAGGTCTAAAGGGATGGATTTTATTATTTAATATATTTATGAGAAATAAGCATCTCTTTGATTGAAGACAAAATATTTTGAAATTTTATTTTTTCTCAAAGGATTGAATTCTTTATAGATAAATATGCATTCTTTTATTCTTATAGTTAAAAAAAAAGTTTCGAATAAAATTTTATAAAAGCATAAAACGATGAAATCAATCAATTTGAATATTTCAAATGCTGGGAGAGCATCAATTTGTTTTTTCAAATTCGATCTGCGCCGAGAGTGCAGCCAGGGAGCCTCGCTTCACTCTCGTCTAGGCTTTTCTTCACGCGCACATTCGCTTTTCAAAAAATTTCTCTATCTCTCTTATTTGTCGTTGGATTTGTGGAAAAATGCAAAACTGGTCTTTTCAATCAATTATAAAGCTATAGACATTTTTTTATTTAACTACGACCACATAAAATGGGGGTTTATTTATTGCCTTTTACATCTTCAAATGTTAACTGCCTCTTTCATTTTCTATTTATCCTAATTTATTGTGTTTTTAATTAAATAAACACATTTAGGCCTTGATATTGATTGAATAACTTAGTATATAAAATATTCAAGCAAAAACAATGAAATTTTAGTCTCAAAACGTTCTGAAAATGATTAAAAATCGATTTTACAAATTTATTTTGACATACTAATTTTTACTTTCCCTTGAAATTCAAAAATCAATTATTTCAACACCGGCCAGGAGTGAACAGGAGAATAGAATAGTAACGGAGTGTGTTGGCGCAAAAAAAAAAAAAAATCTCTCTGTTTTTGATCTCCGGGTATATTCTTTGGTAATCTATATATATATATATATAAATGAAATGGAAATTTATCATATAAATTACATTAAAATATAATCCTTTCGCCCTAACGAGGGGTTGCCCCCCCCTAACAAGATGTCTGCCTACGCCCATGTAAACAAAGGAAAATATTTATATTTTGTTACCAAAGCAACCATTTCTCCTATCTTTTCTAAATATAGTTATACAGTATAGTTCTACAGTATATTGAAATATACAATGAATGAAAAGGATAAGGAAAAAGACGCAATCCTCTTATATAGAGGTAAGGGAAAGTAAAAATTTCTAAGATCCCTTAATTTAGCAACATGATAAGATTTTATAGTCATTTTTAGAATTAAATTTTATAAAATTTGAGTATAAACAGATGAAATCAATCAATTAGACAATTATTTCAACTAATGGAAGAGCATCAAATTTTTTTTTCCAATTCGATCGGCGCCCAGAGACCAGCCAGGGAGACTCGCGTAACTCTTATCTAAGCCTTTCGTCTAGCGCGAGATCGCTTTTTAAAAAATCGCTAAATCTCTCTTATACATTCAAGGATTTGAGGCAAAATGCAAAACTGGTCTCTTGAATTAATTATAAAGTCATAGGAATTTTTCTATTTAGCTACGCCCACATAAAATGAGGGTTTGTTGATGACTAGAGACCGGACAAAAAAGCATAAAAAAATGAAAAAAAAAAAGTGTTTAAAAAAGCATAAAAAACTTGAATAAAAAGTTGTTAAATAAGCATATAAGTTGAAAAAAAGCATCTAATAAGCAATTTTTACTCATACCAATGGCGTATACAAATTTTTTTAAAAAAAATTAAATTTATCCCGCCCCGCCCTGCGAAAAATTTTTTTTTGCCGAACCAAATTTTTTCACCCTGCGAAAAAAATTTTTTTACAGGGCTATATTTTTTACACTGAGGGGTTTTTGGAAAAAATTTTTTTTTTTTTGGGGGCGCCCCCCCCCTTATATACGTCCCTGGTGTATGCGTGTGTGAATGAGAAAAAAAGTTTTTTAATAAAAAAAAATAAAAAATTATAAATATTCGTAAAATAAGTTCAAATAAGCACGAAAGGGAAAAAAAAGCATGAAAACTCAAAAAAAGCATAAAAAGCATAAAAAATGCAATCTCAATGCACTTAGTTTTTCCTAATTCGTATAGAAATTAAATATCTAATGGTTGCTTATAAAATTCAGCAATAAGCATTTTGCTTAAAATCCGGTCTCTATTGATGACACTCACGACTTGGAATGTCAACTCCCGCCAATATTTTTTAATTTATAATAAACACATTTAGGGCTTGATATCGATTGAATAAATTAAAATATAAAATATTCTAACTAAAACAATCCATTTTCGGCCAAGGAATGTCCTGAAAATAATAAAAAATCGATTTTAATTAATTTTGACAGATGAATTTTTTTTTTTCTTTTCAAAATAATAAAAAAACTATTCAATATATAGAAATAGTGAATAGTGCATTAAAATCAGCACTAAATCCTTAATCTTACACATTTATGTTAATTACTAGTTTGCTCTATTTAATAAGAGGGAGTCCCATCTATGTTTGCTTGAATTTTCGTAAATTTGCTAAAACCTAAAAAAGATATAAAATTGGTGTTTATTGATTCGTTATCTGCATTAAATACAAAATTTATACAAAATCTTAAATGTCTTCTACCTTTTATATTTAATGATATTAAGCCTCCTCAAATTTTATATCGTTTTTTTGAGTATAACTCGAAAAATAATTGAGATACAAAAATAACAAAAGTAGATTCTTAATCAAGAGACAAGAGAGGCATCTTCCCAGCATCCCTATGCTGTTCAGATCACGACTAACAGAACAAAACAATTTCATTCTTCCTTTGTCCCCATGACCTCCCGTGATTGGAACAAGCTCCCTGCGTCTATCTTCCCCAAAACCTACAATCTTCAGACAACCTCAACAGGCATCTTCTCAGTTCCCGCAGTTGAGTTTCCCCTTTATGCTTCTCCTTTTGTTTTTATTTTCTTCCTGGCTGCATGTGACTATTGGTCATTATAGGTCTTCGGACCTTATGCACCCATTCCAAAAAAAAAAAAAAAAAAAAAAAAAAAAAAAAAAAAAAAAAAAAAAATCAGTGGCGTAGTGAGCTTAACTCGCGCCCGGGGCACAATATCTTTTTAGCCCCCCCCCCCCGCATTCGAAAACCATAACATTATACAGGGTAGAACTCAAAAATCTTCTTGCCTGTGGAAAATTTTTTGCGGAATTTTTCCCCCTTCCTGCGGAAAAATTTTATTTCTTTTGCGGAACCAAATTTTTTTCCCGAACATTAAAATTATTTTTTGTTTTGCGAATTTGTTTGGCGCCCCTTTGTGAGTAGCGCCCGGGGCATGATGACCCCCCTTGCCCCCTCTCGCTACGCCACTGTGTGAATGTGTGTGTGAGTGTGAGTGTGAATGAGAAAAAAGTGTGAATGTTTTATAAGTAAAAAAAAAAAAAATTACATAAATAGATATATAAAGGTATTATGTATCACAAATATATATTTCTGATGGCAGAGGCGTACCGAGGCAGTTGGGGGCACTATAAGAGTGGGCCCTATATTGAATTTTTTTTTTGGGGGGGGGTGCTCATCTTTAAATATCCTTCACCTCCATACACAAAAATATTTTTAAAATACCGTATATTCCTGTACCCCAAGGGCCCCGGGGCCTCTCAAAGGGAAATTTTCACTAAATTTTGTTTGTTTTTTTTATCTAAATTTTTCCCTTTTTACTTGAGCCCTGAGGGCCCCGGGGCATCTCAAAGAGAAATTTTCATTAAATTTTTTTTTTTTTTAAACTATATTTTTCCGTTTTTACTTGAGCCCTGAGGGTCCCGGGGCCTCTCAAAGGGAAATTTTCATTAAATTTTTTGTTTTATAAATATATGGGGGCCTATGCCGGCTCGGGGCCTGGGGCGGACCGCCCCCACGCCCCCCCCCCACCCCTCGGTACGCCACTGTCTGATGGTTTCAAAGTCACTTACATAATTAATAACCATGGGCGTAACTAGGGGCGTGCAGGGGGCCTGCCCCCTAGAAGACACGAGCCCCCTCCCCTCCCAGAAAGCTCTCTATCATATGTCGATCATATGTTAAATCGAGAGTACTTTGGTTATTTATAAGAAATTTTAGAATTCAATTCTAGTTAAACAAAACTAAAAAGCTAAAAAAACGCACCACATTGCCCTATTCAGTTGACACCCCCCCTGGGCAAAGTGCCCTTCCCTGACTTTGCCTCCTTTTTGATCCCGGCCTGGAATTCATGTCTCATCTCGTTATTTATTTGTCCTTAATTATAATAAATTTATGATTTTAAAGTAAGATTCAGCTTAAAAATCAACTTCGACAGGTATGTAAATTCATTTAAATTTAATATTTCATTCGAATTAACCTTTGTTTTTATATTTTAATGTGGACATCAAATGTCACTTATACTAATGACAGTTATTTGCAAATATTCCTTCTTTTTACTATTAAATCGAAATAATATTCATATTCTTTAACTATTTTTAGATTAAATAAATTAATAAATCAGTTGGCATGACATTTAGATTAATTTTTAAAGGAATTTATATCAGTGGCTGTTTGTTTTTTTTTTCACAACTCACATATTTCTTTCTATCTATCTTTCACAATAGAATTTATTAAAAAAACACATGATTAAAATTAATTAAATAGGGGGAATGCGATTCTAATATTTGATTCGAAATATAAATCGATCAAGTTTCCTTTTTGACAGAAACGATCACATCCAACACCATGCAATATTTATTTATTTGAGTTCAACTTTCCATTTATTTTTAAATAAGAGCCTACTAATAATCCTTAAAGAATTTATTAAATCAGAGCCAGAAACAGAGTAAATAGCTTAATTATATATATATATATAAATATCCATGAATAGTTTCTCAGGTCCAAAACGACACTTATATTTTATTCCACATAAATTGACTTATAAAGGAGTAAATTCAGACCAAGGAATCTCTTTTCAGATCTAAAAAATGAATTAATTTGAAATATTGATATTCAAAAATATTCGAAGATCATCCCTTGTTAAAAATTCAAATTTTTTACATTTTCACTATTACAGTATTTTATATCTAAGATTTTTAAACACTTTTTAAATTCACTTGAATCAATTCTTTTTGGGAAAATAAATATTTTGCCCAAATACCTTGACTTTGCCCTGAGTATCACTTCATTCGTATCAATTCTTGCTCTTTATCTGAAAAAGGATTTAATTGACATTTCACCTAACTAAATGTTTTCTTTAATAGAATCAATGATCAACTCTTCTATGCTAAACACAGTGGTTTTCTTACTCGGTCGAAACTCAAGATTGAAGGCGAGTAGTAGAAACAAAAAGAATTTTTGTTATAGGTTTATAATGAAGGCCATTTTTTACATCATTTCGGTGCATGCACCTTCTTCAGAACCTTAAATTACAATATAGATTATTACAAAGGATGTTATACACTTAATAATATAAAATTAGAGGTAAGACAGCTAAAAAACAAAAATAATTTTATATTATTAAGTGTATAACATCCTTTGTAATAATCTATATTGTAATTTAAGGTTCTGAAGAAGGTGCATGCACCGAAATGATGTAAAAAATGGCCTTCATTATAAACCTGTAAAAATAAACCTCTGATAACAAAAAAAATTCTTTTTGTTTCCACTACTCGCCTTCAATCTTGAGTTTCGACCGAGTAAGAAAACCACTGTGTAATATCAATAAAGATTTCCATATTTTTCTATATAAAAACAATGAAATAATCAGGCGTGAAAAGGCATGGAAATTCTTTAATATTGACACTCTACATACACATCACAATATTTACACATATAGAGTAGGATCTTTTCCTCTATTGCAACTGCCTAGAACTATTATCTTGATAATAAATTAATTCAGGAATCTCATTTCAGCTTTTGCTTAGGACAGTGGGGAAAACAAAATTATTTATCTATTAAAATTTTTTAATTTTATTATCTGTTTTTTTCTTTTTTTGGTAGAGGGTAAGGGAGTGGAATCTCCTCAAATGCCGTCTCTTAATTAACTTCCTTTTAATTTGAATATATTTGTCCTTTCTAATAAGTTTGATAAAAATGTCTATTTTCTATTTGCGCATGAAAAGTCTTTCATTTATATAGCTTCTATTATTGTATAAATCTTTGATACTTTGAATCATAGAGTATATATATACAGTATATATGCGAAGATAAGTTTTCTCGGGTTGAGTCGCGTGTGATGTTGAGATTTACTCGACGTTTCGGCTCTCCTTTTGGAGCCATTTTCAAGAGTATGGAATTAGGGTGGAATTGTTGGGATGGTTTGTTTACGGGGTCGCAGTCTTGCTGGTCCCCAAGTCAATTTGGCTGCCTCAGAGGCTTGGTTTGGTCTCTGAGAGCAGGAGGAAGGTTGAGTGTGTGTAATTGCGTTTGTGTTCGGTTTGGGTTGACTACGGGGCCTCAGTCTGCCTCCCCAAGTCGATGTGTTGTTGGTTTGGCATATATATATATATATACCTAGACGCAAAGCCCCGCCTTCGGCGGGGCTTTCCGTCTAGCCGGGGGCTGCGCCCCTGGATCTCCTTGCTCGCCTACTTATATACATACCGGTACATACATTTTCCCTTTTCATTTTTATATGTAGAGTTTATTTTAACGGTTAATTACTCATTAACTTATTGTTATTTGTGAAACAAAACCTGTCCGGGACTCTCACAAACATACACAGAAAATTTCATCATAATTGGTTCAGTCGTTTAGGAGGAGTTCAGTCACATACACACGTACAGAAGAATTATATATATAAACAAGATATGTGTGTGTCTATGCATAGGCGTAGCCACGGGGGGGGGTTTTGGGGGTTCAAACCCCCCCCCCCCATTGGACCCAAGCCATGACTAGATATTTAAGCTCTATAGTACAAAATACTTTTTCTCTCTATATATTTCATATATAGGGTAAGAGAAAGTAAAATATAATAATTTTCTCTAGCTAAAAAAAAAAAAAAAATTAAATAAAACGCAAAAAATTCTAGAAAATTCAGAATTTTCCCATTGAAAAGAATTGATATGCTTTATAAAAAATTAAAGCCGCTTAAAATTGATTAAATCTCGCAAATGAAAAATAATAAAAATTATTATATAAATAAATTTTTTATTTTTTTTGCGAAAGAGTTCAGTGATAGGAGTCTGGTCAAGAGAAACACATAGAGGGACACCCCGGTATTTTAGGCCCATTTACATAAAATTAAGAGATATGCATTATTTATTGCCTGATACGAGTTGATTGAAAAATTGCGGCACTTAATTAAGAAAGGGCGGGCCCGAGCCACCTCGAGGGGGTCCAGGGGGGCGAAGCGAAGGTGGGGTAAGTGGCTAGTCATATATTTCATTAGACGTCTTATACTGCCCTATTAGTCGAAGTGGGGGGGGAGAAATAATCCCAAACCCCCCCCCCCCCCCATCAAAAATTTCTGGCTACGCCTATGTGTGTATGCAAGGTTTTTTTCTAATTCTCTTTCTTTTTTTCTTTCTAGTTGCTGCTAGGGTAGCTTGTCTACCCTCTACCTGCCTGCCTGATGCACACGTCCTCTCGTTAAGGCAACAGGACAGATGACGTTCCAGGCCAGGATCTCTACAAAGTGTGCATTTTGGTAAATTTATATGATTTGTAAATTAAGGGGTGAAATATACACGTGGATATTTTAAAATTATTCCGTTTTAGTGCATAATAAAATGCATTTGTGTTTGTGAACACATACAGGGGGAAATGATCTTATTGATTGCTTTAAAATTTACTATTTAATTATTGTTCATTTGAATTTATTAATTTGGTATAAAAAGATAAAAGATTTTAAATTTCTATAAAAGTGCTGGATAGATTTCAATTTAATATTACAAGCCAAGACCGCGGCCGTTTCGGTCACATTTAGAACCGCCTTAAAGGCTAAGCAATTGGCATCAAGTTGAACGCGTTTCTGCCCCGGCTTGGGTTATTAAATTGAAATAGCGCTGTCTAATTTTAGATTAAATCTACTTTCAATGTTAAACTTTAGTTGAAAATGCTCATCCTTGCAAGTGACTCTCACAAGGAATGTCACCCAAAGGTGAACGGCCGATTCTTTTGAAACTTGGTGCATTTAAAGAACTCATCTAAAGATTAATTTAGATGCAAAAAGTTTCAGGGATGGGCATACAGAAATATTTTTTTTAAATATTTTTAACTTAATCTATAAAATCAGTACAATAGTGAAATTCAATGCTTAAAACAAATCTCATTCTTACAATAACTGCACTTTATAAAAGAAAAATCACATGATTCGTCTTTATAACATAAGTTATTTTCATTGTTAAAACAAAATTCAACAGGATTATCGAAATGACCAGGATTAAATTGTTAAATTTTGTTTATACCTTCAGATTGACCTTATTATATATTTTAATCTCTTTATTTGTTAAATTATTATCTTAAAATTTCAATGTACTCACACTATTCAGCATAGTTTTCATATATATTTAATTAATTTCATTTCTCTGTCAATCCGCTTTTGTAAAAATGAATTTTAAAATTTCTTAAATCAATTAGATTTTTAATTTAAACTGTCAATGAAAGTATTTAGCATTGTTGCGTCATGTTAATATAATTCAATTTTTGAAAATGAAATTTAATCGAAAAAGATCTGTGGCTGTAGGCTTAATGATGATGGAGTCATGAATAAAACAAGACGAATGCAGCCAAATATTATTTTATTTCAAATCTCGCCCTCATGGTGACGTTTCGGCCCGAGGTCTAGGCCATCTTCCAGAGCTGCATACTTGAAATATTATATTGGTACATTTAGCCACTAATCGCCACCTACCTGGGCCTATAAAATTGTATCAATTTTATTATAAATTGTAAATATATAAATATAAATAAAAAATTAAAAATATAAGGATTAGGAGAATGACGAGAGAGAGAGAGGGTGATTATAAATTCCCTTTTTTTTCTCCTCCTTTCGATCATTTCTCTACGCTTTGCTGTGAGCGGACCACATGCTGAATGTTGTCGCTGTTGTTAAAAGTTTCTGCACATTTTGATTATTGCCAGCCGGGGTATGTTAGCTAAGATATTGTTAATTGTGATTGCATTGGAGGTGTGTTTAGTGCTAATTTTAAATTATGCTTTTCTTATTGTATATGTATGCAGCTCTGAAGATGGCCTAGACCTCGGGCCGAAACGTCAGCCGTGAGGGCGAGATTTGAAATAAAATAATATTTGGCTGCATTCGTCTTGTTTTTTTCATGACTCCATCATCAATGAAATTTTAATTAAAAAAAATATTTCTGTATGCCCATCCCCTGAAACTTTTTTTCATCTAAATTAATCTTTAGATGAGTTCTTTAAATGCACCAAGTTTCAAAAGAATCGGCGATTCACCTTTGGGTGACATTCCTTGTTAGGGAGCGTACAAGTATTATTATTATTATTTATTATTTATTCAATCAATTGTACATAGGGCTATATGCCCCTCTTAGTGTACATGAGGTAAAATCAGCCAACTCAAAGGCAAAAACGCGAGCCGCCGACCATCAGTCGCCCCCCCCCCCCCCACAAGGCCAGAATCCCAAGGCCCCACATGCCGCAGGCTCCTCGCCCCGATCAGGAACCAGCTCCAACCATCAGCTCGAAGGTAAGGCGTCTAAATGCGCCAACATCACGACATCCCCGGATCTCGGAAGGGAGGCCATTCCAAGGCCGGCATGCGGTCGCCACAAACGACCGCGCCATCATACCCGACTCTATGTACCAAACAGGCAAGGGCCCGCGACCTACTCGAGGCCCCAAAGTGCAGCAGTTTCTGACAGATAGAGTGGGATGCCAGACCTCAAGGTTTTAAAAATAAAGTTGACATATCTGGTATGCCTATACGAGTGGAGGTTGCCCCCCAGGACATCCGCGACCCGGATGGGAAATACGCTCTCTCGGCGCAACACCGAACACATATCTTAGGGCAGGCATTAAGGGCGACAGTGAGCCTATGCTTAGAACGGGAGTCCAGG